>CM021107.1:416311079-416449220 GCA_007115665.2 Sequoiadendron giganteum
TATCTATATTCAATCTCAATATTTTTAATACAAATTTACCTTTAACCTTCTATTTTATATTCTAATAATTTAATGTGTATTGTTTAGAAAATTTAAAAATATTTTTCAAGTAAAAAATTTTATTCATAAATTAAACATAAAAAAATTCAAAATGTATAATTTTTTATGTAAATATAAAAAATATATAAATTCATTTATTTAAATATCAGTCAAACAATAATAATAATTTTGAAAGTGAAAAATATAATTTAAAGCTAAAATTACTTGCTTCCAAATATACTCTGTACCAATTTTCCAATCACCTTATCTATATCATAAGTAGTCAACAATTTCATTATTTTTAATGCAAATTTTCGTTTGACTGTTTAGTTTAATATTTAGGAATATCATTATAAAATCCTTACAATACTTTTATGTTCAGACTCCGTCTAAATGCCCTCAAACTGACGGGAAAACTTTCAGCCATCAACTGAAAATCCGCAGGCGCAAAATTCCCGACAACTATTTTACAGGTAAAGATTCTATTTAATTCCGTAATAATTCTTTTAACACCATTGAACATACCTCTACTTCAATTTAAAAGCAGACTCAGTTTACCATGACCAATTCCTTATTTGAATTCTTTTGGAAAGGGAAAACCCCTTTCACATTTTGTGATCTCTTCAAATTTCCTGGTTATTGCTTACTGGTTCAATAGACATTTTTTAATGGTTTTTTCTTTTGACATTTTCCAAGAATCCAGTGAACTTCTACTTGATGTTTACTGCACCCAAAACTTCGCAGAAGGTCATCCATGTCCTACTTTTATCGATTATGTAGCAGTAATGGGCATGGAGTGATTTCTAGCTTTCCCACTGTATAACTAAAAGGAAAGTCCAAGTTTTTGCCGTGTTTGACCTCTTGGAATTCGCATTCAGCAGTAGAATCACCAAATTAATTCTCATTCCCCTCCTACAAATACTCTGAATGTTGTAAAGCATCTCATGCCTATGGGATATTTCTTTAGCAGTGTGAGAATGGCCTACATTACTGTAAACAAGTTTCTAGTTATCATTTCATTTCTCTTTGTTATCTACTCCACTATCCCAAGCTTCTGTCTTTGCAAATGTCCTGAGCAGGAATCTGAAGCACTTCTTTTCTTCAAAGCCAACTTAGACGAGATGGGTGACTTTGTCAATTCCTCTTGGGTAAAAGGCACGGACTGTTGCATGTGGGAAGGTATAACCTGTGACAGTCACAACCACCATGTAATGGAGATTTACTTCACCAGTAAAGTCTTCAAGGGAGGCGTGATATCAGATAGCCTGTGCAACCTTCCTTTTCTTACAAGCCTGACAATGAGTAACAATGCCCTAACAGGTACTCTTCCTTCTTGCTTGGGTAATCTCTCTCATATTCAATATCTTGACTTAAGCATCAATAACTTGAGAGGCGAAATTCCTAGTTGGTTTACAAATACATCTTCTCTAACTACTCTTATGTTACAAGGTAACAATTTCGAAGGTCCGGCCATTCCTCCTGTCTTTTGCCAACTCACCAGCCTTACTCACATTGATCTCAGAAGCAATCAGCTCAATGGAAGTATACCATCCTGTGTGGGAAATCTATCCTCACTTAGCTCTCTTAGGCTTGATGGGAATCAGCTCACTGGAAGTATACTAAGTAGTCTAGGGAGTCTCTCCTCTTTGAAATACCTCGGTCTCTCTAACAATCAGCTTGTGGGTAGCATCCCCTATTCTTTGGGCAACATCTCCGCGCTTGTGGAGTTGGATTTGTCTAACAACCAATTAAATGGTACTCTTCCCTTGTCATTTGCCAGGCTTTCCTCTCTTACAGAACTCTATGCTTATGGCAATGCATTTAACCAAACCATTCCTTCCTCTGCCTTACCATCTTCTCTGGAATCTCTCTCCCTATCGCTAAACCATCATCAAAAAATTTCAGAGACTTTTTTTAATAACCTCACCAAATTATTGCATCTTTCCATGTCCAATTGTGCTGTAAATATTAGCACAACCTGGATTCCCACCTTCCAGTTAGAATTGTTGTATCTCACATTTTGTAAGATTGATGGCCCATTTCCGCCCTGGATTTCAACTCAAGTATCTCTTGAGTATTTGATATTAACTGAAAACAATCTTGTTGGAGAATTTCCCTCATGGCTTTGGGATACCTCTTCTTCATTGTCATTCGTGAATCTATCAGGAAATCATCTGCAAGGCCAGTTAATTTTTCCAAATTTTCGGATTCAGAATCAATGGTTGACTCTGGACTTGTCTAGAAATGAACTAAGTGGGAACATACCGGCTATATGGCCTCCTAGTTCTGAATTGGTAGCACTGATGTTGAATGACAATTTGTTAACTGGCAATATTCCTCCCGGCATGGGCATTCTCACTAGACTCATGTTACTAAATCTGGCAAACAACAACTTGAACGGAATCATTCCTCCAAGCTTGGCCAATTGTTATAGCCTTCAAGTATTAAATTTGAGAAATAATAGTTTGGAGGGAAGGATACCTAATGAGTTTGGTAAGCTGGATGGGCTCCAGTCCTTAGTCATTCAGAATAACAAGCTAAAGGGGCCATTTCCTCACCCATTAACAAAGTGTAAAAGATAACAAATTCTTGATATTGGGCACAACTTATTCGAAGGCCATATTCCTAAATCAATTGTAAATCTTTCAGAGTTACGAGTGCTAGTGTTGACGGATAATACTTTCAGAGGTAGTATTCCTTCTCAAATTGGCCAACTAAAGTATCTCCAGATCTTAGACATTTCCTTTAATCAGCTATCGGGCTCTATTCCAAGCAACATTATATCTTTAGAAGCAATGGCCACAACCACACAAAATGGAGTTGTCTTGGATCTGAAATGGAGATTCTTTGTTGATTATGGCAAGGCAAATTTTGTTTTAACAGAGGATTGGATCATAAGCATGTATCATGATAAATTAGATATGACTTCCAAAGGCATAGACCTAGTTTATCCATATATCCTTTCCACCTTGACATCCATAGATCTCTCCCACAATCAATTGAGTGGGGGTGTTCCTTCTGATTTTGGGCAGTTGAAAGGGCTGAAGTTTCTCAATCTATCGATGAATAATCTCAGTGGAGTTGTTCCAAATAGCCTGGAAGAAATGAGTGACCTAGAGTCCTTGGACCTTTCTACAAATATGTTTTCTGGACAAATTCCTTGGGGAATTGGAAATATGAACTATTTGGGATTCTTGAACTTGTCCAACAACAACCTCTCTGGCAGTATACCACAAGGAGGACATATGTTCACATTTGAAGAGTCGTCATATTTAGGGAATCCTTATTTATGGGGATGTCCACTTCCAAAGAATTGCTCTTGGCCACAGTTTAATTCTCCTCCCAATTCTACCAGCAATGGAAAAAAATACAAAGAAGGAAACAGAAATAAGATTCCATGGTATGAGATTGCAGTGGGATTGTCATATGGAGTGGGTTTTGCAGCTGTAGTGGCACTGATTGTAGCAAGAATGAGATGGAAGGCGAAATACTTTAAAGGGGTTGACACCATTTTGAAGACTTTATTTCCTTGGCTCCGCAATCAGAGGTTATGAACCATTTTTTCTCCATTCAAATGTATAAGGCTATCCAAGACTCTGTTATTATGTCATAAGTTTGTATCAGGTTCAAAGGCATGTTTGCATCCCTCAGTATTTAGTCAAGTACTCAAAGCGTGAAATTTGTTTGCTTATTTGCTTAGAGTCCAGAAGATTGTTTACTTTTTTTCTTGTGGATAATGATAAATGCCAGAGGTTTGAAACCATTGAGTTTTGAAATATCATCTGTCAGTAATGTTCTTTTGCCTCAGATGGAACTCCTTTCAACTTGATACTAAATGATAGTCACTTCTTCATATTTTTGCAACATAAACTAGAGTTTGACAGAAGAATATATAGAACTAATGGCATATAATATGATCTGCTCCTTCACAATTCTGTGTCTTGAGGAATTGTCTCAAGACATGTAACTGGATACAACTGTGTTAAATTTTCTATCCAATGATTCGAGGCCCTCATCATATGATCAACTTCCGTTACTTTGTTATCGGGACAGCTGATTTGTATATGGTAAGATTGGACAAGAAGTATTTCATGATCCCTCAAAAAATACAGGATAGAATTTGTTGTTTCTCTAACGCTCATTTGAAATTTTGAAAATTTCTTGCAGATTTGCACCCGTGTTGCTCTTGTATATGCATTGGAATTTTATGGTATGTAGATGGCAATTGGAAATTTAGCGATGTTGGCTAGTATTGAAATGAGCCTAAGAAAATCTTGGGTAAATTTTCAAGGGAAATCTACAATATCTAAGAACTTCTAAAGACATTAAGGTTTTTATTACTAGCATCTTCATAATATTCTCATGTCATATGCTCCATATTGATATTAGGCATATAGTAGTTGGTTATTAGATTTTTGTATAGACGGTCCAAAAAGAACCCTTATACTTCTATAACTTCTCCAACCATAAATTTAAGACCGAATCAGGTACAGTACTAAAGAGCAAGAAATAGCCCTTTCATGAAGATAATCCAATCTAATAAAAACTGTCCAGGGGCTTCAAATACAAAAAATACTCAAGCATACCATGCACTTGGAACACCATGCTCAGAAGAATTGTTTGCATCATAGAACATATTCAAATTCTTGTGTCATATAGATCATTAGGCACATCTGCTAAGCATCTAAATATTGATATCATTCCTGATCTTCTCACAATGTTCACAGATTTGGCTTGAAATACCCATTGCTTCACTATTATCTTTTAGCTTTAGTTTGCTTGACATTTAAAAAGTTAAAAGGAGATAATCTTGTTGTGAATTCAAGTCTTGTCTGAAATGGAGGTGAAGGATCGGGTGTCCCCCATGGAACGGAAGTAGATACAATGACAACAAAAAAATGTGTCACATCCCACAATCTCCATTGTTTTCCTAAATGTCTAGTGTCCAGATCTAATTTGGATCAAATCGAAAACATTAATGTTTTGATCATTCATTGTAATCGTATCTTGATGACTTTGGATGCCCATGACGATTCAAGTTGTAAATGTATTGGTTTAACGGTCATGCTAATTAATTGTTCTTGATGACTTGTTTTCTATTGATTAATGTGAGAGTGTTATAATTTAAATGACTTTAGTTTTAGATAATGGAATAGCATAGCTAAAAGGTGTGTTTATGTTTTTGGATTAATTAGAACTTTTAAACATATGTAAATTATTAGGATCAACGTGTCATTTATCTTACAATTTTACGTATATTTTAGGTATCTCCAATACTTTTGAAAAGTGTTTTTGGATGTTTTGTGTGTAATTAAAAAATATTAATTGTCATATGCATTCACAAAGGAGGTGAAACACAATGGTAGCAATTATAATTGACTATGGACTCACTAATTACACTTTCCTAATTTTAGATGTTAGGATTGAGTAGCGGAGACTCTTACATGATAGATGGGACCCACACGAGTTGGCCACTCCAAAATGGAGTGTTGTACTTAAGGATGTGAGTCATCAAGAGTTGTGAAAATAAGGATACCTTTACAGTTACAAGGCCAATGGATTGCACCTATGTGATGTCCATGTGAAGTCATTTATTAGTTTACTATTACCAAAAGATGCTCTCCGAGGTGGGCATAGGAATTTTTGCATGATACCATGGTTTTGGTAAACCATTATGGTTTGTCCTCTCTATGTTCCTATATATTGAGGGTATAAGATAGTGGTTTCATAAGATTGTTTTATAGGTGCACATGTGCTCTCAAAGTGTTGTCAAAGTGATGAGAGTGTTAGCATGTTGCATGTATCTCATTCTTGAAGATTAATACACACTTGTCCTCTTTCTCATGTGAAGCTTTTTCCAAAAATATTTTCTCCATGTAAATCCCATGTTGACATGGTTTTTTATTTTTTTATTGTTGACATTATGCAATCATATAATCATTTTATGGTAATCTTTGTTTAAAGAAAAAGATTTCAGATTTTTATGCACTTGTAGAAGATTTTACCATAATAGTTTCACCTTGTTTCTCAACATTTGGTATCAAAGCTAAAGTTATACATAGAGAGTGATACCTTTCTATTAAGTGTTGAGGATTTTTGGCTATAATAGGAACTTTTGTATTGTGTGGTTTTGCATATTTAAACAAAGGATTGAAAACCGTGGCTTCTACTTCCCATGTGAATATTGATAAATTCAATAGTACTAGATACAAGATGTAGGAATTGAAGATGGAAGATTTATTTGAAAAAATAAAATTAGTGGTTGTCTATTTCACAAGAAAAGAAGTCATTTGGTATGTCTGATAAAAATTTGTTGAAATTAGATAGGAAGGCATAAGAAACCATTTGGTCATGTCTTGCAAATCCTATCATCTTGAATGTTTCTAAGGAGATCATTGCATTTAAGTTGTGGAAGAGGATAAGTGATATCTATCAAACCAAAAGTATTGCTAACAAGTTATATCTTAAAATATAGTTGTATTCATGTTAAAAATGAAAGATGGTGGTTTTATTACACACTATTTAAATGCATTTAATTTGATTTTATGTCAGATTGCTTCTATAGATGTTAAATTGGAAGAAAAAGAAGACAAATGCATCTTATAAATTTTCCCTTTATCTAATACTTGAGAAAATATAATTGTTTTCATTAGTGGTAATAGTGTAAATCCAAAATTGGATAATCTTATTACTACTTTTCTTTTAGAGGAGATGAGAAGAAAATATATTAACAAATACCTAAAAGATTCTTCACATGTATGGAGAAGGTTCAAAGAAAAATGAGGGCCTAAAAATGATAAGAAGAAAGATAGATCAAAGTCTAAAGAACACTTTAAGATCAAAGTCTAAAGGACATTTTAAAACCCGAGGAAGAGTAAAGTGTTAGAATTGTAGAAAGAGAGGACATGCGAATAAAGAATGTAGAAACAAGAAAAATAGTTTAGATTCCTCTAAAAAAATCCTTCACTCATTGTGACAATTATGGTTTGTTTATTTTTGCTAGCACTATTAATGATTATGTTTGACTTATTAATTCAAGTTGCTTCTACCATATGACTCTTCATAAGATTTGATTTTCTACATATACAACTTATGATGGAGGAAATATTTTCGTTAAAGACAACAACACCAAGCGAATTGTTGGTAAAGGAAAAGTATAGTTGTGTTTCAATGATGAATGGATTAAAACCCTTGATTTTATTTTGTATAGTCTAGGACTTGAGAGAAATTTATTTTCTATATCCAAGTTAAATGGTTCTAGTGTACATGTGACATTTGGAAAGTTTAGTTGGAAGTTGTTAAGATGGAACTTGGGGGTTACTAGAGGATCTTGGATTAAGACCTTGTTTAGGTTGAATGTCTCCACATTTTTTATTTTTTTCAATATAATTGGCATTGAAAAATTCATGTATATTGTGGCATCAATATTTGAGTCACATTAGTGAAAAAGGTTTTAGGACCATTGCTAATAAAAAGATGGTTGATAATTTTTCTAATTATTTTTGGGTTTTTGGAAAATAGAATAGACCTTCATTTCTTATTGGAAGTAACAAACCTAAGAGATTGTTTAAAATTATTTATTTAGATTAATTTGGCGTAGTGGTTATGGGTTCTATGGGTAAGTCTAATTATTATGTTACATTCATTAATGATGTATCTAGATACACTTAGATTTATTTTATGTTTTCAAAATCTAAATTTCTAATTAAGTTTAAGTAATTTAAACATTAGTTGAAAAACAAATGGATTATAAGATAAGGGTGTTGATATCTAATAATGGTGGTGAATATTGCTCTAGTGAATTTGATGAATTCTATCAGTATGCATATTTTGTTCAATAGAAGATAACACATTATACTCCCCAACATTTGTCAAGGTGGCAAAAATAATGAATAAACCCTTAATGGAAAGAGCTAAAAGTATGCTAAGTGGCACACAACTAGATCAATCCTTTTGGATAGATATTGTAATTGTTGCATGTTATTTAATTAATTGATCTCTTTGTTTATCTATTGTTGGAAAAACTACTTATGAAGTGTGGACAGGTAAAAGACCTTCAGTTTTACATTTAACAATATTTGGTTGTGAGGTGTATGTTCATGTGCATCAGAAAAAGTGATTTAAACTAGATTCAAAATATTAGAAAGATTGGTTATGATGAGAACATCAAAGTTTATAATCTTTGCAATCCTCTAACCCAATTTTTTTGAAGATGTATTTTTCACGGAGTTAAGAGCTTATTCAAGTGAAGAACAACCAAAAGAAAAATAAAGAAAAAATAATCCACTTTGAAACAAAAATAGAAAAGTAGGAAGATGCACATTTGGAATAGTTAGAATAGTCATGGGATGGAGAAGAAGAAGAGGGTTCAAATGATATTTTAGATGATGACATGCAAGGTGAGAACACAAAAGAACATGTAAATCCCATTACTCCTACCTTAAAAAGATGCACAAGATAATGAAATCTAATTGACAGGTATAGCCAACCAATTTTTTATTGTTTATTTGATTTCTTGAGTACTACCAATGAACCTAGATCTTTCAAGGAGGCTCTCTCTTTAGAGGATAGTGGCTTGAATGGATACAAGTTGTTGATGTGAATATGGGTATTACCTAACTAGTTCCACTATTAGGTCCTTTTCACGCCTTATCAATTAAGTTTACTTAGGGTACATGTAGGATACTTATCGATTTATGTCTCATATCATAAGAGTAAGATACATGTGATAAATTTATGATATCTTATGTTTCATCATAGTCTATATAACCAAGGGTCTTACATACATTGTATGTTGATTCTATTTGCATTGTTTAATGAGAATACAATTTATTCTTGTCATATTTATCTTTTGAGTATCTTGTGCTTTCTATTAGGCCTATAGATAATGGGTGGCTATCTCCATAGCCAAATCTTACATGATATTAGATAAATTTGAGTGTATTTGGTTAGTATTTTTAGGATATTTGGAGTGCAAATATTGTATTATCTTGAAGCATTGAGTATGCTCTTATTTTGTATCCTTGGATGATGTGGAGAATCGTAAAAGTGTGTTAGAAATAACAAATTATAAGGGGTTTTTATTGTGCCATTGTATTACAAGTAAATTTTAGAAAATATGTGGAGCAAATATGATCTCACTATTACATCCAAAGTGCTTGAGAAAGTTAGATTTGGCTTTTGTTTTGTCCCAATTGAACTTTGAAGGCCAAATCTATGAGGTTTTGAAGTTGGGTGTTGGTTGCTAGATCTTGAAGATAGCCATATTTTTGGAGCATTTTGGGTCAAAATTTGACCTTTCCATCACTTCTAGGAGGTTAGATAACCTAAATATAGACTATCAATTCTTCAAAGTTGGAGCACTTTACCTCATCCCATGAGAGAAAAAATTATCCTCCTTGGTCATACCGATTACATAAACATAGAAAATATTTTGTAAAATATTCATTATGGTATGATTGCACAAGTGAGGAACAAGTCAATGGCATGGTAATTAAAAATAAAAATAAAAAATAACAAGATTGTGCATGCCTCTACAAACATGCATAGAAATTGTGCAGAGGCATAATATTGTAACATTGTGGGGGCACCACATGGCCCTAACAAGCACGGGCCATGAGTCTCACCCATAGTTGATGATAACAGTATCACCACCAAATGGTCAAACCTTATCATTAAACAAATTAAAAATAGCTCTTCATTGAACAATAGTTCAACTTTGTCAAACCATGTATCTCACTTAAATCTATTTTGCACCTACAAGAGATGAATTTTTAGTAACAAAATAATGGTTTCACATTACAAAAGGTAATTTTTAGATTTTTTAGGGTGGTTTTGAGATCTAGAGAATATTTTTTTTGGAAATAAGTGTTGGCATTGATGTTAACCCTATTTGGGTTGTCATTGATGTCAAGATGTGTTATTTAAGTATGCACATACTCTGGAGTTAGTTGTTGCATAAGTGGATATGAGTTGAGACATGCCCGCAAGGAAATATAAGGAGGAATGGTGATCTAATTATGGTGTGGAGGATCATACTCATGTCCTAATGTGTCTACAATATGTCTACCTTGATATCATTTTTGGTTTATGTATCGCATGTTGAAGAAGTTTGGATAAGGCACTAACTGTGTATACCCTAAGGCTGTACCATGAATTTTTGGTTTGCATCCATCTGAAATGATGGCCATGCTATGAAGATATTATATCCATAAAATCAGGTCTTCATACTTAACGCAATCAAAAATTATAGTTGGCAGTGTTATGATCTATGTCCTAATGGTGCAATGCAATGATAAAGGTTGGATGGAATACTCTACATTCCTCTGGAAATGCAAGATTGGTCTTGCAACTTTGAGTACATGATTAGTAGTGATCAATACATATTATCTAATAGTATCAAGTGTGTTGAAGATCCACAAGCTTAATCTTATATTAACTATGTGTTACAGTTGATTTGGAATGCTCTATTTCTACATTTCTAGTAAGCTTCTTTAGTTGCACCAACATTTAATGATCATATATTTTTTGAAGAGGTTGCAGGGATATTGTGGATTATATTTAGTTTTCATATCTTGATTTGCATGGTGTTTTTGGTATCTCCTTGGTGGTGTTAATTCAAGTAGTAACAATGTGATGGCAATTGTACTATTTGGGCTGACATAACTTGTTTTCTTCATTTGTGGTTGATCTTGATCAATTAATATTATTTTGGAGAATGTGTGGTAATTCTCTTAGGCCAAAACATAGTGTGTGTTGATCTGCAACCAAAGTTCTTTCATCTTGAATATGTTTTGGAGCTTCAACTTGTGCAATATTATTTGTTACATCTAAGGGTCATCTTGGAGCCGACCTAATTAGAAGTCTTGTATTGTTGCAAATGATATTTATACAAGGACAAATCATTTGTGAAGTGTAATGGATGTGTAGGATATGCATTAAGCAAAAGTGTGTGAAAAAGGAGTTGCAATGTTAGCATAAGTCAGATGCCTCATCTACAACAGTTCAAGCCCCAGTTTTCTTAGCATAATTTTCATGTACCTTGCTCTAAGATAGTGAGTCTCATCAGGTCCTTTGTATCTTGCCCCTAAAGTTTTATATGCTTCAGTGTGTGCAATTTTATAGGCAGCGATCCTTAAAATACATTGTCAAACCTTTTAAACAATGAGCTTTTATATTGTGAGTTAACTCTCACTGTAGTTTTTCCCACATTGGGTTTTCTACGTAAAAATCATGGTGTTATAGTGTGGTGCATGTTTTCCTTTTTGTTCTTCTTTTAGTTCATGTGACGTCATGTGTTATCTGCAAATGGAAATGTTTTAGTTTTAATATATGTTGATTCACACCCTTCTTAGCATTTCTTTGTGTTCAACAATTAGTATCAGACCAAGTGGGCCTTAAATAAGCCTAACAGATAAAAGGTAGATCCCACACTTGAACACATGGAGTCTATGGCAAAGATCAATGATATGTGCATCATAAAACTAGTATCAATGGAACATGAAGGTAGGAAAATCGATTCAGAAGAATGTGAAGTTGACTTTAAAGGAGAACTCAGCTCTGCTCTTAAGGATTTGGATGAAGCAAGGTTGCAAAATATCAAATATGAATGTATGCTAGAAAAATCAAAAGAGACAATTGACAAATTGAAAGCAAATGCAAAATAATCAAAAGAAGAAGTTAGAACACTAAAAGCTCAAATAGAAGAAGGAAATAAATTCAAGGAAGTAGAAGTTGTGATATCTGACTTGAAAGTTAAGATTGAGGAAGGTAAAAGGATTGAAGACTATTTGAATACCAAGATTCTAGATAAAATTGTTGAATGCTCAAAACTTGAGGAAGAAATTGTTACTCTAAGAAAAGAACTTGAAAAGGAAAAGGAGAAAATTGATAGAGGTCTAAAATTGAAAGGGGGTTCTGAAATTCTTGATGATCTAATTAATTGTCAAAATCCCTCTAAAGAGAAATTTGAGTTTGTCTTTGAAAAGGGGAAAATTCCTATGTTCAAGGCATCTATAAATTTGTATGATAACTTCAAGGCAGAAGGAAAATTTGAAACAAAGGAGACCTCCTCCAGAGATGCAAAGAAAAATCAAGACAACAAGAAAGAAGGTGATTTCACACCTATCTGGAACAAGAAAGTGAATTTCAGGAAGCTTGCCCAAACTACTCCTATCATGTTCAAAGGTAACTGCTATGCATGCAACAAATTTGGTCATAAGGCAGTTGAGAACAAAAGCAAGATAAGTCTGAATTTTGTTAGGCCTCCAAGGTATAATGGTATGAAATCTCAATCATTTAATGATCAGTGCTATGTTTGCAATAGATTTTGCCACAAGACTAATGAATGCAAAAGTAAGGTGATAAGGAATAATCATGCTATGACCTCTCAAATTTTCTATGGTTATTGCTACATGTGCAACAAGTTCAGTCATAAATTTGTTGAGTGTAGATCCAATATGAGAAGAAGAAATTATGCTCCATAAGCCAGTATCATTTGCTATGATTGCAACATACAAGGACACATTATAAGATTTTGTAAGGGAAATAATATAAGGTATTTTTCTCTTCAAAGGAAGCCTATCATTAGTTAGCAAAAGAAAGAGATGAACAAGGTTTGGTAGAAGAAGGAAGAATGTGAAGTAAGGAATGAATATGTACCTCAACATGGTGTAGATGGGTTTTTTCGGTAACTAAAGAGAGAGTATTGACTTAGGGGAGTTGCAATTGCATAACTTATCATACCCTTTAAATACTTGAGATGCTAGAATCTTCAACATATTGGTAAATTATGATATGAACTTGATTGGTCATGTTTCTAGAGAAAATACTCTTTTTGCAGAGGTTTCCTGAAGACTTATGGATCGTTGTAATGTCACAGACTGTAAAATTTTCTAAATAGACAAATGGATTTATTGCAGAGCAACTAGGGTTGGTGTGAGGTATATTTAGCTCATTTTGATCAAATTGATTTCATTCAAACTATCTCAAGTGAACACAAGAGCTAAGGAAGTGGAGAAAGTGTTCAACAAGTTTTATATAAACCCTAATAATAGTGTTCAAAGGTATTTCTTTGGTTTTCACTTGTAAAACCCTAGTTGCAGTAAAATATATCATGGGTACTCCTATTGTCATCGGTGTTATGGATAGACCAAGGCCAAAATTCAAGAAACACCCATATATTTCAACTTTGATCGACAAGGAAGGTGCTTTCTCCCATGTTCCAATCCATGTGAACCACTCTAAAGATATCCACATCTACATTCATTCACCACTAAATGAATACAATCAACTGAAGATGAAAAATTTTAGGCTCAATAATCTCCTAGGTGACAACTTTCAGGTCAAACCAAAATATGAAAATTCAAAACTAAAAGGATTGGTTGTATGGAAGGATTTTCCCTACTTTGGCTATGAAGATGCTTGGATCAGACTTGCTCTATGTCGAATTCATGAGGATATTTTTTGGCTTGATCAACCTCATCTCTTCACAAAAGAGGCTATCAGGGTTGTGCCTAGATTATGCTCCACCGAATCGGTACCTGCACTAAAATTTGTCAAGAATGAAGAAGTTATAAGGCTCACTAGAGCTAAATTTGATAAAAAGGCTCTCATTGTGAATGATATATCTAACTCAATTGTTCGATATGCGATGATGGGAATTGCATATAAGATATACTCTCAAACAAAGAAGGATCAGCTATAGCCACCACCATCTATACTACTCATTGGATGGTAAAGGAAGGAAAAGGTTATGATCTTTGAAAAATCCTATGGCAGCAACTATTGGAAAATCTACACAAAACCAAGGAATCTTGCTACAACTTCTGGTATGGTACCTTGATCATTTGTCTTATGTTCTACTTCATGAAAGAAATGCCTAGTTTTAAGAATGTGGTTTGAAATAAGGAATATTCCTGTTGCATACCAAATAAAGGATCATATGGTAATTTTGACAAATGTTCAACATGTAGTTGTATGAGATACAAATTCTATTTTTGGAAAAAAATATTTGACAAGGACTCTACAACTCAAATTTCTTATACTCTTTTGAAGTCACATTTTCTATAATTTTTGAAGGTTGTTGCAATTGTGAATTTCCTAAGAAATAAAAATAAGAAAGATATTTGCTCATGGTTTTTTCTTGGTATAATTTTATTAGGTTTTCCACGTAAATACTATGTTAAATTGTGCTTATTGTTTTTCTCTATTTATTTGCACTATAAATTTTATTATAGTATCTAATTTTGCAAGAATTATTGGAAAAATATGACGAGCAAATTTGAATTTTGAAACTTATTGTCTAGTGTCTAGTATCACTTTTACTTGAGAAAATCTAACCTAAGTAGGCACTAAAATGATTTTGTCCCATAAAAGTGACTTATTATGATATTTGGTTCTTCCATTATATTCCAATTGTGTATCTATCTACATATCTAAAAAAAATATTGATTGTGTCTACATATGATAAGGTTCAATTATTCCCTTATGTCAAACACTTGAAAGGGCCAAGTCAACAATGTGGATTAAATTAATTGAAGATAGCATACAAACGTGAATGCAAGTATGTTGAAGGTGCACTAGTGTGAATAAAAATTATCTTCATGTGTAGTATGAAATCCAAATCTAGTGATGCTTATGGTATTTTTGTGATTGTCAAATATATCATAAGATTATTCTTGTAAATACAATTCTAAAAGTTGTAATAAACTCCTATGCTTGGAGTCAGCACATAATAGTCACAAAAGGGTGTGACAATTAGATCAGATTCCAAAATTTCAATTTCAAATATCAATCATTTATACCCGCGTGAAAGTGGTCTTAATCACTCTTAACTTGGAGAATCTAACCAAAAATTTAAAAAGGAAGTTGAGAGTAACAACTAATCCTTAGAGAGAAGAGCAAATAAAAAAATAGGATTGTCTAAAATTGCATGTTAATCTCCACTAAGATAGTGTTATTTTAACCTTTTTCCATTATAGAAGGAATAACAAGATTAAAATGGTTTAAAAACAAGATAAACAATACTAAGATATAATATAGTGGTCTAAAAATTGTATAGTATGTAGTTTTCACATATTTATTTTTGATTTGTCCTTCATAACTCAATAATCTAGACTTGATATAGGGTATTGTTACTTTGGAGGAAATGTAATATTGGACTTGCAATTGGTTTAGAAAATGATGAAAAAGAGTTTGAAAATCAATATTGTAAAGCGAAATTCTCTCATAGACTAATAATATCTCTCACTATTGAAGGGAAAAATGGGCATCCCAGAAATGACATTTGAGATCGGTGTCTTCGGTAACATTTTTTTTGTTTAGAAACCTCAAAAACACATGTACTACTATACCATGAAGCAGAATTTGGCACATTTTATTTCCCACCTTAATCCTTAGAGGAAAGTGATTGTGATTTTAGATCTTTCCAGATTAGAACAGTTTCAACAACATACATTAAACAAATTCGACACAAAATCATAAAACATGAAAGAAAAAGACATAAGAATAAAACACATAGATTTACGTGGGGAAAACCCTTTCAGAAAAAAACCCATACTACAAAACATAGAGTCATTGTATTATTCAACAACAAGAGTACAAGTTACAATATAATATCAAACTCATGGCCTTTAGAAGAGATTTACATATTTTTCCATCTTTGGAAAAAATTCGGCATCATAACCCCTATGTAGAATACTCTCCTCTCTCCACTCCTCTAGCATAACACCTATATATATAGAGTATTCAGTGCATGCAACAACATTATATCAAATTTTGGACCCATACATGAACATGCAACATAAAAGGCACAACATGCAACAACATGCAATGACATGCAACATGCACATGCAAAAAACACCTGCCAAAAATCTGCACTTCAAAAGGGAACCACATTCCAAGTCAACTCAAATCATAATAGAAATATGGTCATGCACAACTCATTTTTATTATAGCAACATCCAATCTTGATTATTCAAATTGGGTGCCAACTTCCTATAAAATAGGGATCCTATCATAGTTAACTTGATTGCCTTGACACATGTCACCATCGTGCAACTCCCAAAATTTCCTTTCAAACTTCTCATTCTTGATGAGGGCCCAAGTGATAAGTGGCACAATGGCGCACTCCAATGGAGTTTGTGCAAGCTACAAGTCTCACATGAAGCACCTAGGTGGCAAGTGACACTCAATCAAGCTCTGCACCTTGCATGTAGGATATGACACTCCCCGATGGGTCCCACAAAGTGCTATGACATCTCATAAAGTTCGCAACTTAGGATATATCAAATATTTACACAATTAATCCAATTAATTGAATATTTTATCCCAAGAAAAAATTCTAGGACTCAAAGGTTTAGACACCTTAATCCCAACAACTATATCAAAAGTAAATAAATGGAAGATGGTCATAAAATCATGTGTAATACACAATATGTTTTATTGCCTATATATATTGATGGGGTATTTGTTAGAGCTCTTTTTTTTAAATGTCATGAGATGGAAGGTTATAAGGAGACATCCTAAAAATTATATTAAAAAATTGCAAGAGGTGGAGAATGGGAAAAATAAGAGAGCAACCTTCTAAGGAAATAGAAAGATGTTTGGCCAATAGGAAAGGTGAGATGGAGGGCTTATGACTAATTCATTTATTTTAATAATCATTTTATATGATATTTTTGTTTAGGTTAATTGTATTGTTTGTTATAAATGGACCTATAGTCCTGTGATAGGTTTTTGTGGCCCCTACCTTTATAATGACTTCATAATCATTTTGTTCTTTTTCTATCTAGAATTAGGGTAAATTAGAATTTGATTCCTAAATAGTGAAATTTAGTTATGTTATTCAATAATTCTTGAATTCTAGATTCAATTGCTATTAGGAATTAAATTCAAATTATTGTGTAAGAAAATTTATGTGTGTTCCTAAAGATTTTGTTTCATTTAATGATACAATTTTTTTTAGTTTATTCATGTAAAAATGTGTTGCCTCAAATGCAAATTGAACTTTTTCCAATTCTTGCTTTTTTAGTCATTTTTTAAGCGATAAATTTAAATACAAGCTTTTGAGAGATGTCTTTTACCATCCCCAATCCACGTATGTCATCTTCACACTCCTTGACACCAAATTTGATGACAAATTCTCACAAGTTACATCTTTACTATTCTCCCACAAGCTTTAAAAATATAGGGGGAAAATTATAGATCACACCTCCCTAATTAGTAGGATTTGGATCCCCAAAGCTCACTTAACAAAGGAAATAAGAAGAAACACCACCCTTATAAAAATTACAAGGTATTTGTTGACACCTAAAAATATCCTGAGTATACACACATCCTGATTTCACTTACTAACACCATTTTCTCATCATATTCACCTAATTCATCTATTTAATTAAATAATGTCCACTTATTTAGTTAAATTCACCTTTTTCTCCTATTAATTGAATAATTAATTTTATTTGATTAATTCATCACCTTCATGCTAATTTTCTTCCCTTTTGATTAAATGGTGTCAAATTATTTAATTAATATACCATCATCCCTCTTTGATTAAATAATTCCTAATTATTTAATTAAAGTTCTTAATTCCTCGACTTGCACAATTAAATAATTTTCTTAAATTGTTTAATTAACTAATTATTCCTCCAACTTGCATAAAGAATATTCTCATGGAATATTTCTTTTTCAAATTCAAATTCTTCCCTCCACATGAATAATATCTCCAACATCTTTCCTAAAATTGAAGGATTTGTTGAATCTCTTATGGATTATGGACCCTTGATTAAATCTTTGACCCATACCTTCAAGAATTATTGACCATTGATCCATTTCTTGATCCACGCTCACATCTTGAATTCAATTTCATCCATTGATTGGAATTTTGAATCCTTACCATTGATCAATATTTTAAAAATCTATTAATACCTCACATTTTACATGAAATTAAATTCACAACCTTATGCAAAGTTACTCTCCCAAATTCATTACTCACATTCAAGCAATTTGAGAGCTTTTTGTGTGAATCATCCCCATTCAACTATCAACCCAAGCTTTTGCATCAACATGGATTAGGAAATTTAAGTAATCCACATTCCATACCACTCCATTTACACTCAATCCACAATGGGATTGCAGGTTTGCATTGCTAATGGTTTTAATTGATTAGAATTTAGATGTCTTTGATGTTATTTGAATCATTTTAGCAATGTTAGACTAATTTCATTAGATTATTGTCTTGAATTGATCTATTGCTTGTTTAATTTATTTCATTGAACTTTAATACTTACATTTTGGCACGCCCAGTGGGACCCACGTCCCTATCTAATTAGTTTTCTTTGAGTTTTATCGACTATTACAAGTTCCATGGGCATTATAGTGTCTTTGTTAAAAGTCTATTTTTTGTCAAAGGTTCATGCCTTTGTCACCTAGCAGTTCAGTGCTTTTGTCTGCAAATTGGGATGCTTATGTGCAAAGTGGGGCGCTTTTGTATCCCCAAACCAGGGTGCTTTTTCAAAACCAAGGTACCTTTGTCAAAACTAGGGTGCCTTTGTCAAAACTAGGGTGCCTTTGTTCAAATGCCCTACTTTTACAAATTCAACAGTGTGATGCTCCTATTTGACAATGCACCGCTTTTGTTTGATAGTGCAACACTTTTTTTAGTTATAACATTGAGCTAATTTTAAGGGTTTAATCTATTTTTTCTCTCTAATCTTTGGATAACCCTAACAAATTTGTGTTTCCTGATTTCATCTAACTAGTTTTGCAGCATGTGGCATTTGAGAAAAGGAATATACTAAGATTTGTTTTGTAAACATGAGAATATTTGTGATATATTGAAAGAGAGGTTTTTATGATGGTCACTTGATTATTACATTACCTTTAAACCCTAGGTTAGGAATAACCTATTTTGTAGGGTTGTTTACTTGATTATTGATTGAAGCAAATAGGTTGGGATTAACCTATATGATTTGGTTGATCATTTTATTGTTGATTATACTTTCGATTGAAGTTGATTTATTATTGAGACTATACTTTTGAATGAGTCATTTATTGATATGATTATTCTTTTGATTGAGATCATTTATTGATGAGATTATACTTTTGATGATAATTATTTATTGTTGAGATATACTCTTGAATGGAGATATTTATTGTTGAGATTGTACTTTAAAAAATGGAGTCATTTAATGTTGAGTCATTATGAAATACCCTTTTGGTTAATTAGGTTATTCTTCGGGTTGGGATAATCCATGGGAAAGGGTGTAACCTATTTAGTTGGGATGTTATGACATCATTTTCTTCTTACCATGAGTTGTTAATAGGTTATTCCTAGGGTTAGAATAATCCATGGTGAAAGGGAATAGCCTATGCATAGAATATGAATAATCAAATACAAATTGATCTAGGACGGTGGGTGAGCATGTGACGTCCATCCTAAATTGGGGGCGATGAATACTTTGGAAAAAATAGTGTAAGTTGCCACCATTTACACTGTCAGTTCACTATGATCCATGTTTACATACTAGGAAGGTAATGTCATATGGTAGGTTGTAGCCACTATGTGATAGATCTAGATATGTAGGACACAACACCAAGCTCAGGGAAGGTCATTTTTATTATGGGGTTACCAAACCAATCTCTTCGTCGAAGGGAGGGTCATCTTACCAGTTAGGTAGATGTGTGAGGGGCCACAATAAGTCCATGGTTGGTGAAAAAACCCTTGAGTGATGCTTCTCCTCATCACTTGGCAACCAATATTTGATGGAGGGCACCTGGACCATTTGTATATCTATTGCAAGTAAGCTCATAGGAGCCATGTATTCATGTATGTATCCATTTATATGGAAAAGTTGTAAAAATGAAATTTTATCATGAAATTATGAAATATGAAATCAATACTTTGGAAAGTTATAATACTTTGTTATAATGCAATGGGAAAGTTTGGAATGATGTTTATTTCAAATGTGCATAATATTCTTATTTATAAAAAGAAAAAAAATATTTCTAAGTGTTGGCATCATAGCTTATTTACTTGAGTTTAAAATCATAGAAGAATTACTAGGAAGAATAATGGGTATGTTACAGCGCCCATCTTGACATATATTTGTGTACTTTAGTGTGAAATTGAACATAAGTTCATACTCTCACTAAAGTGGGGGCTAAATGTAGTGTATAAAAATGTACTCCTTTGCACTTTCACACTATGTTTGCATCCCCTTAATTAATTGGACTTAATTAAACTTCTAATTGCCTAAATTATGCATTCCTAAGCCTTATTACTCCCATTTTCTGAATGGGAAATCGACATTAAACAAATGCTAACATTATTTTAAACAAATTGTAAATTGTGTGTCATGGATTTAGGTCCCAAGACCCATTCGCCCAAGGGCGAATGTGTCCTCCTTAAGTGCCAAGACCCAATTTTTAATATGTTTTTTGTGGCATTTTAATGATTCAAATTCAAGTTTCAAATGTTGACTTGTGGAATCTAATTTTTGGGAAATTAGATAAACACCTATAAATACATAGTCATTTTATCAATTCAAACCTAAGCAACATTATCTAGCATTAAGGCAATTTTCACAAGAGAAAATATTATTGTAAAGAGCATTGAAGAGAAAAATTATCAGTCGTCTACATCAGTAATCAAGATCATATCATCATGTCAAAGTTTATGCATCTTCATGTCATGTTTTTGAGCTACATTGTGATGTAGGTTCAAGCATTCAAGAATCAAATCAAGTGTAAAATCAAGAAATCATTCAAGCTAATTCAAGCAAGATCCAATCCTTAGAGAGATGTGTTAGACTTCAATCCTCTAAGGGAAACCATAATGGTTTGGTGAGTTGTGACAAAGCATTGTTCAATCATCAAATTATTTCCATTTTATCATTATTTTAACATCAAGATTTAATTACCAAAGCGAGGTTTGACCAAGGAAAAACCCCATTCACCCAAAAAAATAAACATTTTCCCCTCTCTTTGTGTGTGCAGATTTGCAGGTGAAAAAGGACTGAAATTGGATCAAAGTGCCATTTTGTGAAGTTTCCAAATTTATCATCAAAGTTGTCAAGCCATAGAACTCACTTACAAAATTTATTTATGAATTTATGATAATGGAATTTGGAGAAATCAAGAGCTAAGATCCGAGATCAGAGGACTGTGAAATTAGATTTTGAACCCTTGTACAAAGACCCATTCACCCTAGGGAAAATTTATCCTTGCAAGACACTCAACAACCACTTTTGGAGCTAGGTACATATCACTCTTCCCTTCTTAGATCAACTTGAAAGTGGTTTTTTTTGTTTGTGTTATCCTTTAATTATGTATTTCAATTTTTACATTACATAATTGAGTTCATTAGGTATTTTATTTTTATCTCCCAAAAATGCATTTCAGTTATTTTATGTCATAAGAAAATAATAGATCCTCCTAATAAGGTTGACTCGCCTCAAGGTTGAAAGCCAATTCCATCCTTGTGAGATCCCTTTTTCTAATTAAATTAGAAAAGTGTAAGTGTATAGATCACAAATTGTTTAATCATTCCACATTGATCACCTCACTTACATTTTTATACGTTTCAACAAATATAAGCATATTCCTTTGAGTCAATAGAGTCATAATTTCAACGTGGGAGTTTAAACAGGTTTTAGAGAATGTTTTTAAATGTTTTAACAACCTTCTATAGGTGTGGGGAGAAGAGTCATTAAGGCCCTTAAATTTTAATTTTAAATGATTCTAAACTGTAAATGAGTCATGGCTTTTTAGAGAGTAGTTCGAGCCTCTTAAAGAGGCAATTACCAAATTGAATTTGGTTTTTAATGTTGCATAAATGTGGCGCCATAATTGGCAGTAGTGGGAAGCATGAAAGTGGAGTATTCTTTTCTATAAAACCCAAAAGTTTGCATTTTTTTTTTTTGGTTTCCAAGCATAATAAAGAAGGAAAATGTTTGTGTTTATTGTTCTTAAGATTTTAAAGTTTGAATATCAGTTTTTAAAATAATAATAATAGCAGCATAAAAGAGGTTGGATAATCTTTTCTAAGCAATTGGATAGTTGTACTGAAAGTGGAAGATAGAGCACTGGAAAGCTAGAGATATCAAGAGGCAGCTTGTTGCAGTCAATAATTGGAACTGCATGCATGTTTTATTTGTTTCCTAAACTAGTTATTATCTTATCTATAAGTTTGGAATAAGATTTTTGTGTATGATAAAAGAAAGAGATTCATATGAATGTTTACGAGAATGAGCATATATAGTCTAGAAATATGAGGTTAAATGATGATATTTTAATAATGTTATTTTTGAAAATATGAAAGGAGATAATTTTTATGTATTCTATATGTAATCTATAGTATATGGGTTATAACCAAAAATATGGTTCATTTGATAGGTTAATAATAACTTTACTGTGTATTCTTCTTAAAAGAATTAAATAAGAAATAAAAGTATGTTTTGTTGCTTAAGTATGAGAATGTGGGGATTGAGCACATGAATCAATTTCTCATTATCTTGATATTACTACATATCATAAACCCCCAAAATCTTTTGTGTTGAATTGTGAACCCAACCTTATGACTTGTAAATGAGAGTTTGAAAACATGAGGAAGAGGAAGACATCCTCTATTTAGCTCAAAAACTGATATTTCCATGATTGTATGACATAATGTCAATATTAATTGAATGAACATGTGTATAAAAAGATGGTGGAATAGTGTCATCATCATCTGTCTGAAAAGCCTAAGAGTAGGTGAATGGTAAACCTTATGGGTTATGATAGGCAATAGCCTAGACCCTAGACGTTACCAGAACGTAACAAGCGAATCCAATATTCATGATGTTATATCAATCCAATTATTTTGACCACCTTAGTGGGTATGCACTTATGAATATAAGTCTTATGATAGTAGAACCAGTTGGTCTACAGTTAAATTTATCCTCAGTAAACAAGACTATAATGTTTTCTGAGATAGTCTAAAACCTAAATAAAGTTATATTCTTCAAGGAAAAATAACCATCATTATGGGGAATTAGTATATGTAATCAATATACCATATTATGAATAGATAGGTTAGGATTTGATTAAATATTATATCTCCAGAGTAGTTTCTCTCAAGGGTTATGGTAAATATTCAAACAAGTGTTTGTAGCCAAGACCCAAGTAGTTACAGAAAAGTAACTCGAGTGTTTAAGTCTAAAATTACTAACAACCCAAATGAGTTGTTTATATAGCGAGTCGTCACATTCTAAGAAAGGATTCTATAGTAAAACTAAACACTGGACATATGAGATTGTCATAAGAAGAAGGAATCTTTAGTTTAAGATTAATGATTGTTATTTATATATTTTGATCATTTTTTTAATACTTTTAGTTGTGACCAAGAGAGAGTCTAGTCAAAGACAATGGGTCATTAGTATCAACTACTTGTGCTTAGAATGGGAGATCAAATACTCTCATCGTTAATATGAAGGACTTGAATAAGTGGTAGTTCTCAAGTCCCAATAAGTTACGAGAACGTAACTTGGGTATTCAAAGTTAGTAAAGTATAACCAATCAGGTTGTTTATTGATTGAGTAGATAATAACATTGAACAAGAGGTAGCTTCCAAGGTCCAAGATGTTACATGAATGTAACATGGGTGTTCTAAAGTTAGGAAGACTTAACCAATATAAATAAATTATGACTTAACAAGGAACAATACTATGCTCAAGATTAACAAGTGTGTAGGTGTAGTACTATACTCAAGATGGATAGTAGTCAAGGAGTAGTACTATTCTCGAGATTGATAGGTGTCTAGGAGTATGAATTAGATGAAGGAATCACTTTTTAAATTAAAATCTGTATGAAATGTTAACCAATGGTCTATATTACATTTTAACCATAGGTCATATTAATTTCTCTAAGTCAAGTAGGGTGGGTGAACAAATGACTTCACTCTAAGAAAGTAGTGATTGTATATATTACAAATACTTTGGCCAAAGTGAGTGTAATAGTCTCTTTTTGCACTTTTTGGTTCATTGTGTTCCAGATACTTAATGCAATTAGAGTTGTCATTCATAGTTGGAAGGTCTCTATAGTTGTTTTATGGTATTGGTTAAGTAGGGCACAACACCAAAGCTCATATGGTAATTACTAGAGGGTTCTTAACTATTCCCTTCATTGAAGGATAGGGCCACTTCTAGTTAGGAAGGTATGTGGGGGATCGCTAGTCTGTGGTTGGAGGTAAAGCACCTGGGTGATGCTCTCCCTCTTGCAAATGACATGCTGAGTCTTGGGAGACAAAAAGAAAGAAAGTATCCAAATATGGATTTCTGACCTTGTTCCTTAATATTAAATATTTATGTTATTTATTTGAAATCATTCGTGAGAAAAATATAAAAAAGGAAAAGTTGTTTATTCTTTTCATTTCAAAAAGTTAAATGAATTTATTATGTTATGCTTATGATATCAAATATGCAGTTGTAATTTCAATTATTGAAAGGAAAATTTTATGTCCTATGTTTATGGAATGAGTACTTTTTACTTTTGGGTTAAAATTTCCAAGTAAATTCCTTCTTATAAGGTTGTGGTTACACAAATTCCCATAATAAGAGCCTCTAGCTACCACCAAATTTCTTTTCACTAAATTGTACCCAAATTTATCAAATTCCACATGCACTCTAGAATCATTCAACTTGGATACAAAAAGTAGGTTTCTCCCTAAAATATGTAAAACACTATGAAGTATTTTCACCCGTCCATCATTGAAACACACTCATATCTTTCCCTTACTAGCAATCAATGTGTATTATTGTCATCAAGGAAAACTTGTGTATTATAAGCCCTATTTAATGAGAATACTCCTTTTAAGGAGTCACATGATAAGATTAGTCTAAGTCAATGAGAAACACATCATCATTAATAATGTTAGAAAATATAAGCAATGCATCATTCATTATAATTATCATTAGAAGATTCTTTCATGGAGGAATCATCAAGGATTTTTTTCTACATTCCTTCTTCACATGCCCTCTTCCCACAATTCTAGTACTTTACTCTAATATTTCCAAGGGTTTCAAAGCATCATTTTGACTTGGACCTATCTGTTGACCCCCTTTAGACCCACCTTTGTTCTTGGGTCTTCATTGAACAAGTAGCATCCTTCAAGCTTGAGCATCCATAGATTTTATTCTCATCTCCTCTAAAAGAAAGGTAACAATAAGACCATCCATATTTGTCTATGTAGAACTATCGCTCATAGAAAAAAAATAAGTTTTCTCAATTTTAGTTAAAGAACAAAGTAGTAAAATACATTTATCTTATTCCTCAAGCTTCATCTATTGAAGCTAGTTGACTCAAAATCAAGGTTAAACATTTCAAAATTTTGTAACAAAATCACCATCCTTTATTTTAAAATATAACAAACATATTTGGTGTAATACCCCTCCATTTTGCATCTTGTTTGGTTTGCTTTATGCTTTGTTGGTTTCAGATACTTTGATACTGGACACACCTTGTTATTTATGTTTTGATCGCTACTATTGAGCGACGAACTATTATTGGGTGATGTTTTTATCTGATTATTGTTTACATGCTTTAATGGTGTAATGATGTTAGTAGAGTTAGCATGAGATGTTATTATGAAGTTATTGATTATGATGTTAATGACAATCTTTGATGAGTGTATTGGTGAAGAGGACGGTTTCACATCACTCGCTTGTGAGCACCCTGTGAATCCTTTATTTCTTCTTCACGGTGTGTATTGTATGCTGGATATATTGTATGATGTTGGTTGTTTGATTTTCATGTTGCAGGTACATGACATCGACTCCACCTGGTTTCACAAGTTTGAGCGTGTCGATCCAATGGTTAAGTTGAACGGAAGATAGTAGCTAGGTAACATGTGTCAGGTCTACGCCCTAGCCTTAGTGTGTCGTCAGTCCTGGTTATTGAGTCATGATTTACCTTATTTTATGTTATTTAGATTTGTTAGATGCGTTATTATTAAATCAATTTTTAGAATATTGCGTTGTTTAAAAGTAGTGATTATTTTAATATTAAATGAAAATTATGCTTTGATGTTATATTTAAAGTTGGTAATAAAATTTAATTTAGTCGAATTTTAATTTATTTAATTAAAAAAAATTAATCTTAAAAAGGTTGAATTTAGTTATTAAATAATTAAAATTAATTAATTAAGTTTATTGAATTAAATTAAATTAAATCATAAGAAATTGAAATTGTATTTTAAAGTCAATTTGGGTTTTCGAAAATGAGAAATGAAATTAATATCTAATTTTCAACTTTGCATGCAATGTAAATTAGGGTTGTATTAGATATTTTTGATTTATGAGGAATGCATGTTTTCAATTTTTGGGAGAGAAGTTTTGGGGGAGAATTCATTTTCATAGCAGTGAAGGATTTTTTGGAAAATTTGCTTAGAGAAGGGTTGAAGCAGTTTTTGGTTTTGAAATTTGGTTTGAGGAAAATTCAGGAAATTCTTAGAGGAGGCTTGCATCAAAAATTCATCTTCTTTTGTAGCTTCAGATTCCAGGTTTTGTTCTTGTTTTCTGTTTAATACAATTTATGTTTTTTATGAATCTGTTTGTTGAAATTCATTGTTTAAATTAAACCTTAGAATTGTGCTTCAAACATTTAGGTTTTTTGCATAAAGAATTTAACCTTTTTGAAAACATTCAGATCTGTCCTTCTAAAACACAAACCCTTTGCAGAAAACCTTCTTTGAAAAATCAAGATTTGTGTAATTTTTCCTATTTTTAATTATTCAAAAATTGAAGGAATGGTTTAAAAGAAATTAAATTTAAACCTTTTGAATATAGGAAGAAATTTTGGGAAAATTTATTAATTTCATGTTACTGGTTATTTTTATAATTTTCTTGATTTTATTAGTAAAATTATCTGTGAAATATATATATTACATGTAGTATATTTTTGAATATCAACACATAATATATATATTTAAAAATATATTCAAATTTATGTTATAAAATAAATTTTCATTGTGTTCTTCGAAAAACGTCGTACAACGAATTTTTGAGGTTCGTACCTGGATTACGAATTTGTTGTTTTGTTTTAAAAAAATGTAAAAATAATAAAAAAAGAGTTTATTGGTGGGGGAGGTTCGAACCCCACTTTTTTTTCTTTATTTTGGGGGACGCACCGGTCATGGGGCAGTGCGCCCACCGTATGGGGGGACACACTGTCCATGGGACTGTGGCCTCCCTAAACTCTGCCGGCCACTGTACAATGTACAATCGACAATAAAAGAAAGCACAGTATACTGGTGGTACAGTCCGTCGGACAGTGTACCGTCCAGTCACTGTCATAATTGGTGGCTGAAAAAAGGTTTTCGTACTTTTATTTTTGCAATTAGGTTTCATTTTGTTAATTTTTATTCGGTGGATAATATAAATTAAAAGTGCTTTTTATTAAATATTAATATTTAACATTTGATATAGAATAAATATATTTTATATTAAATATTAATATATTATATTTAACATAAATATATCTGTATATTGGAAATTAGTGGTTGACTAGGAAATTTATACAAAAATCAATTAAATTAATCTTTTGGTAATTTTAAGAAGAGACTGAGATTTTATAAACAATGTTTAAGTAAGTGTATTTTTTAGTTAAATATAGTTTGTATCTAAATAAAATATAAGCATGCTGCAAATATATGTTTAAGTATATATATCTTTTGGGTGTTCTGTTTAAAGTATGTTATTGCATGCAAATTAATTAGGCAGTAATTTAAACTGAAATGCTTAATGTGCATGGTTAGAAAAGTTTGTGAAAAGTATTTATTTCAAGGAAGGAATTATTATGTTTTAATGAGAATTTAGAATGATATTATTTTAATTCCTGCGAGAAGCTTTAAATAAGAATATGGATTTAGGATATCCAAATATAGTGAAATTCATTGCTAGTGCACTTTTGATATTAAATTTCCTTTGTTGGTTACTTTGGGAACGGGTGATTTGTGTTATTTATTGTAAAGTCTTCCAGAGGAGGTGGGCCATTCCCTTGTTATGTTAATGTTCGTTTTTCCCTTGGGTAGTGTTATAAGTGCTTTGTTTCCTCCTAGTGTAGGAGTGGATATCCTTAATTGTGCCTCCTAGAATAGGAGAGATTGTGTTGTTCAATTCTGTAGCATTTGAGTTACCCTTGGAGTCTAGATTTGAGTAGCATGTTATCCATTAGAAGAGTGGCTTTTGTTAGGGGTCGGAGCCTAAAGAGGTAAACCGGGTAACCTTCAAAAGTGTTTTTAATAAGTGATAATTAAAGCAATATACTTAGATGATTAGGATGCATTCACATTAATCAAGATAAATTAACCTCACTCACAGACACAAGGGCTTGTTTAGACTTGGGGTGAGTGAGAAGGCTTGGAATGGCAAGATCAACTATTTGTCCTTATGAGGGGTAGTTGATTCCGCTTGAGTGAGTATGAGGGCCGGGATTCAGTTGAGGTTACCAGGATTACCAGAGCCTATGAAGAATGCCCAGAGGAGATCTCATGACAAACCTTGCGATGACACTCTATCTAGGATAACATTGAGTTAAATGTTGTGTGTATGGATTCTTTATCATACTTGATTATTTTTATGTCTAGAAGCAATGTGACCATGTTGGTGTTAGACTTATATTGTGCATATGTTTGATTGAGTCAGTATGAGTCTGCCTTTGGTTAGAGGTAGTAGATTCTTTGTCCATGTTGCGTTGTTACTATCTCCTAGCATGGGGGGTGAGCCTTCAAGTACCACTAGGTTGGGTGGAACATGCACCAAAACTGTTGGGTCCCCCTTGATCTTCAGTTCGTGGAGGCGAGACATCCAGTTGGACAACTCGCAGATCTTGTTTTCATTTCTAGCATTGTTGTATTTCAAATTGTATAAGTTATTTACCCCTCTTGTATTTATGAGGTGGATGTATGTAATTGTAACACTTATGTATTTATGACTCATTCTGGGAATGAGTGTTGTAATCAGTTGTATATGTAATGGATATATGTTATGGATGTATCTTCTTATCTTGTTGTTTATTTATGTTGAATGAATGCTTACTACTTGAGTAATTAAATGAAATGAATTTTAAATGATGTATGTTACTTGGGTTTAAGTAATCTCGGTTACATAGCCTTAGGGGAGGTTATCAATTATAGATGAACATGTATGTTTTAATTCACTTTAATAAAAAAAATAAAAAAATTAGTACGCTTTTATAGTGAGTTGAACTTCCTCTAGGGTTGCGTGGCGGGGCATTACATTTGGAGACGGTTTATTTGTTAAAATTTTAGTTTAGTAAATGTCACCTATCCTCTTCCATAGTGAAAATATGGTTGTCTCCTCTGAAACATTTAAGAGTAATAAATATGTAAGACACAACTAAATAATTCTTCATACCTTGTTGTCTAAACTTTTATAATCAACATCACATTACATTGGGCTTTCATTCCTTTGCAAAAAAAAATCAATGATCCTTCTCTTCCAAGAGATCCCCATTCTTCAACTCCCACAACTTATACATGGTGTCATTGGTTGGAGTTTCTTTCTTAACCCTAGATATCTCAGGGATCACTTGCAATCAAACTCCTATCATATAAAGAGAGAAAAAATAGTAGAAGTTATTATGGAGGAAAAACAAGACTATTGATCCAAAAAAGCATGAATTATTATGATTGTGGAATAAAGTGCTTAAGTAATAATACAATAATGAATCCTTATAATAAGGAAAAAGTAAAAAAACTATATGAAACCTTAGGTGAGGATAAAAATAGATCATGGTGTGTGTCACAATCTTATGACATGAGACAAAAAACACATGACCTAAGTAAGCTTAAGCAACTAGTGTGAAAAGGGACCTAAGTAATTAAATAATTAATTAGGAAAATACTCTTTTATTCTAGCATTCCCCCTTAAATGCAACTTAGGGACAAACTAAAAACTCTAATGATTAATGCATAAAAACAAAATACAAGTCCTAACAACTAGGCTTAATGAGGTACCCATGTACAAATGAAAATGATCTCTCATAACTAGAGACAAATGAAAAAACATAATTGAAAAAGTTCTCTACAAAAGAGAGAAAGAAAAATAAAAGACTAAGAAGCCTCCAAAATAATATCCCAAAAAGATTAGGAACATGAAGATGAACATGAAGAACACTACTAAAGCATGAAGAAACTGCAAACAACTATCAAAAGATGACTTCTATAGTGTTGAAACTAAAGAACATCCTTTAAAATTAGGATAATGATTAGGACCAAGAAGACAAAAATATTCATGAGTGACCCTAATGACACTACTCAACTAATAAAAATTATACTCCAATTCAAAAATATAGGCATAGATCGTCTAAAGAAATTGATCAACTAAGGATGGAAGGTTTACTCCATAAAACAAGAATATAAGAGTGTTTATATGGTATGTGTTTCATCTCACCAAAATGCATCGGTAACCAGTTGTTGCATCCACCTAGTACATAGGAACAATAACTAGATACATAGTTCACTCCAAATTGAAACTAACGAAGCATTAGCACCAATAGTATGACACCCCCCATAATTTGATAAGGGAGAGGGATGATAGGTCCACTAAAATTGTGTGTCATAATGCAGTGCATGAAGGGGATGAGACACCATCGAAACATGCATAGGAGAGTTCTTGCAACTAAAAAAGGGTGTGTAAAACAAGGTGCACACATGCATAAAGGTAGACAAGGTTATGATTGTAAATAAGAAATCGCACACATCAAAACACCATGACACTTTAAGAAGTAGTGGGAGTGAAAAAAGACACAACATGATGTGCAAGATTCGTAAAAAAGTGTGTATAATGGTGGCATTTTATCTTAGTGTATTTATAAATGAAAAAGTACATTAAATAAATGCTTACAATTCTCATATAAGACCACATGTGAAAAATGAATATAGATCAACTCAAATGAAGTCATCTCACAATGTGGTGCACGAAGGGGAAGATACATCATCACAAAATGCACAAGAGAGTACTTGCAATTAAAAAAGGGTGTGCAAAATAAGGAACACACATGAAGAAATATAAGGTCATGATTGCAAATTAAAAAGTGCACACAACAAACCCCTCATGACACTATATAAAGAAGTGCGAGCGTAAAATACATAACATGATGTGCAAGATCCCCAAAAAAGTACATACAATGGTGGCACTTTATATCAATACATTTTGAATAAAAAAGTGCATTCAATAGATGCTTATAATGACCATAAAGGACCAAATACAAAAATACTTATATATCATCCTAAATGGAGTAAACTCACGCAAAGAGAAATTTTACAAGGTGCTAAAATATCCAAGTAATGAACCAAAATGTGAAATAATGATAAATTAAATAAAAAACACTTGGAAAAAGATCCAAAAAAAGTGCATGGATAGTTGTGAAGAGCTCTAAAATACCTTACCAATACCATAAGAATTAAAAAAATCTAGGTAAAAAGTTATGAGCTTGAGATCTAAAAAGAAGATCTAACTTTGAAAAGTGATAAAATGTACCAATATAAAAATATGAGAAAAATACTTGCACTATTAGAAAGTGCTCAAAACTAACTTTTCAATGATATACTGTTTGTCAAATTTTGACATTGTATGCCTAATACCAAAAAGGAAGAATAGATCCTTTAGGGAAAATTAGGGCTAAGGAGTAGACTAGGATATAGCAATACAATTGACATCAATAAAAGTTGACACCAAAATACAAATTGAGATCCAATTAGAATATTCCTTGATAGAACTAAAAAATTGTTGGAATTGTCAAGAACCATTGAACCATGCTTGAAAGAATTGTTAGAGTCACAAAACTACTTGCCAAGGGGGGAACCATGTTGTAGGTTTGAAACTTCCAAAAATAGGTTGAGAATCTACCTTTGTGATCATGAAAAGTGGTTTTCTGAAGCAAGGAATTGCTTTTGGGCTAGAGGGTTATTTTATGGTGAACAAAGAATAATTTATTAATAGGTTTTTTTATGGGGTTGTTGAGGTGGAGCTACCAAAGGGTCTTTGTCATGTCCTCGAAATAGCAATACCATAAAGACCAAGTGTTAAAATACAAATAAATTAATAAATAAAATTAATAACAATATTAATATTAAATATAAAATAAAAGTGTACCATAGCAATATATAAATATGAAATAACAAATATAATAATAATATATAGACAAATTATTGTTATTACATTCTAGTATTAAATAACTTAATATCAAAAATAATAATAAATAAATAAATATTATAATCATTACACATCAAAGATTGTAATATATTAGAATAAAATAATAATAAGACATTAGCAAATTGGTTTTATTATTATACTTTAATGTTAAAATATGTTCAATAAAACATCAAAATAAAATAATAAAATAAGTATATAATCTGAAACATCATAATTATTAGTAATAATATGTTATTTTCAAAAATAGATATTATTGTGATAATAAGCCTTTAAAGGCAACAATTAAATCTAACAAAGGGATATATTTTATGAAAATTCACCTCTTTCACTAAACAATACATTCCCTCCATGAGTCACCTACCTTGAATGGTATAAATAGAAGGAAGGAAAATAAGGAAGAGGGAAAAACATTGAGAAATACGATTTACAATTCAGAACAACAACAACAACAATGATTGTTATGCATTGGAATATAGAGCCATTTAATATATATATATTATTTAATAGGACATACAAGTATACATGCATAGATATAGATAAATTTTATAATGAATAATATGCAATGAATAAAGAATATATATGAATAAGGAAAGAATAATTATATAAACATATATATATGAAGTATATATATATATACATACACGATTATGAAATAATGATACTTATAAGTAATGATGAATCTTTAATATAAACATAAGTAGATTATGTATATCTATGAATTGTCCTCATCCTATGATCAATTCAGTATAAGGTTGAAGGAGGTGAGTAAGGAAACATGGAGAGATATAGCAACTCATATGATGTACTCACTTAGCAATAATATTTATCATATTTTGAATATAATCTAAATAGATATTGCTAATCTAATTATTGGTGTAATGCTTTCTTTAGTATTATCATGATGATAAGGATGTTGATATTAACTTAAAGAATCAGTAATAAATGCAAATGTATTTGATTGCTAAAAGATTGTCTTTTGAGTGTTTGCAAGCCTACTAGGGAGGAAGAGCCTGAGAAAAGTGGTGCCTAAAAACCCCACTTAACAATCCGATGCGGCCATGGAGGGGTGCGGGTCCCACTTAACAATTTGTTATGACCATGGAGGGGTGGTAGGCCCGAAACCACTTATAAGCTCCATTGGCTTCCCCCAGTAGGTTAAGTGTCTTTTGAGGTGATGGCACATGTAGAGAAAGCAGGCACAAGTGTTTCCTCTAAGCCCACCACTCCGAGATGTTCATGTCGCTTAGGGCCAAGGGGTGGGTTGTCCTGATAGGATGCTTGTGCTCTTGGGCTTAGATGGATAGCTTCGGGCGGATCTACTCATGTCACTCCTCATATGTCTTTATTATTGATTTGTGATTATATTTATATTTGGATATTTAAATATTAATGCTAACAAATATATGTACATGCGGAAATATTAAATGCAGATTTCAATCCAAGATTACTTAGTCAAAGAGAAAATTCATTTGAAAAAGAAGAAACCCTAAATCTAATCAACAAGCGAATTCTAGGGCAAACCGGGTATGACATTACAGTCTTCACCCTAGTGTTAGGGCCTTTGGGGTGATTTTGTAGGTGTCACTGACTAGATTGGCCACTAGTGGTGCAAATCACAACCAACAAAACCTCATCGGGGAATCATTAATAACCCACAAACATCGTTGGTGGGAAAAAGGTTGTTGGATAAGACAATTGCTATTGACAAATAAAAAATACCTATTTTTTAAGACTCATTGCAAAATTCATTGAAAACCCTATATTTTTTTCTTGTAATTTTTTCTTTCAAAACTCGTACCAGACAATGTCATAGGCTTTAATGGTGGCATATGCGTACAATGAAATACACACATATGGATTTTTATAAATGCAAATCCAAAGATCCAAAATCATTTTTCCCTAAATTTTTTGAACTCTATTTTTAACATTTGGACATGCAATCTTAGGGTTTTTGGATGTTTGGAGTTAACAATTGTGTTTGCTTTTATTTAGGATGCACCATTTGATTTCTCAATACCAAAACTCTCAAAAAATGATAGGGCATTACAAATATAGAGCTTTGATACCATGTTGGAGTTGATTCCTCAACCCTACAACTCCCAAGAATTACCTACAATCAAACACTTATCACAAAAAGAGAAGAATAAATAGGAATTGCCATGGAGGCCAAAAATACTATTGATCCAAAAAAGCATGAATCATTATGAATGTGTAATACAATGCATTAATGAATAATACAAAAATGAATTCTTGTAATAAAGAAAAGAAGAAAATAACCCTAGGTGAGGATAAAAATAGATCATGACATTTGTCTCAATCCTATGACTTGAGAAAAAAAAATGCATGACCTAAGTAAAGTTAAGTAGCTAGTGTCAAAAGAGACCTAAGTAATTACATAATTAATTAGAAAAATATCTTTTTACTTTAACATCATTGAACTTGTCAATTTTTGAACAAGAGTTAGAGGCCATGATTTCAATCACTTACAAATTTACAAAACCACTCAAGTCAAAAGTTCTTACAACACTTCAAGAAAGACATCCCCTTCTCAACATAACCAAGAATTTGATACCAAATATTATAAAATAGGGTAAATTGCTATAAATGAAAGCTTCTTAATAAAGTATGCAAATATAACATTTTATTGACCCTTTAAGTAATGTGTGAAAGTAAAAATCAACAAATAACAAATCATAATATTTAAGCACATAACATTAGATGTACGTAAGATACCCTTTAAAAAAAACTCCACCATCAATGAGAGAACAAGCCTATATTAATCTTTGAATCAAGAATACATAATCAACAATCTTCTCCCTTTAATCTACCATCATTCTAGGAGTACTTGTGTGCTTATAATTTCCCATAAAACCTCTATCCAATGTATACAACATATAGAGAAGAGTTGAAAGGAAACTACAAGTAGATCTTTGAAACCATCACCCCAAAACTATGGTATGGGAAAAACTCAATGTCCCATGTGACTAATAAATGCACATCCATGAATAAAAAAATGTAATTCCCAATAATCTTTAATGAATGTGAAGTGTGGGCACATATTCCTAAAAGTAGTGCTCTATTTTACAATCTATTACACTTTATAGACCCCACATAACATGCAAAGATTCTTTACTCTCTTGCGAATGCTTAAGAATAGAAAAGTGATATAAATGAAGTCAACTCAATTTGTACTTTTTCCATCATGCTCCACCTCCCTTCTTCATGCCAATGCAACTAATATTTTAAATTTGGAAAGATAATAATAAAATATTATTTCTCAATCACCTATATGGGTGTCCAAGTACCCATTCAAATATGTTTGGAGATCCTACCTTAGTACATTAGGATTGGAATTAAATATCACACTATCCTAACTAATAGGACATGGTTTTAGAGTGGAAATCATATTCAACATTTTAAAAGATTTTTTTTGATATCTTTTCAGGATGTTTTGTTAATATTCATTCATTTTGTCTATTGAGTCTATGGTTTGCTCTAATGTTTTCATGTAGGCATGAATAAAAGCTAATAACGCTGCATTTGAAGTGGATCATCTATGGATGCTTCTTGACCATCAAAAAATGCACCTTGTATGGTTGCTAGTTTTACCAACCTCTCCTTCCAATAGGGGCCAATACCCTCTAATGAACCTAGCTAACAATTTGATAAAATATGCAAATTTTCTAATTTGTGCAACCTAAAATAAATATGATTTAAAATATAGATGTCAAACCACAATAAATAAATGCTAATCAACAATATATAATAGCAAAAATAAATAGGAGAAATCCTCATACATCAAACATCATGGATATTGTAGCAAATCTAAAAATAAATAATATCAATATAATGTAACAATAGATGCAAACAACATAAATACTTATGTGAAAGCAACAAAAAATGAAACCCTTACAAATCTAGTGATATAACTAATATTATAACTTTCTAACACTTACACAATACTAATATGAGCTACAACTATCTAGGCCCTCATATAAATTCTTTAAGACAAAATCAATAATCAAACTCACATAATATCTTACAGTTAGGTTGAATGGATGGGGATTATGCATCAAATATGCATAACAACTTGTTGAAGTGGAGTGACAACATGTACTAAGGTCACAATCAAGTTTAATGACTAAATAGCCTAATCACAACAAGGAAGGATGCTACACAACATAAAATACTAGGATTCCCTCTACATATCAATATAAATTTATAACACCCTTCACACTTTGTTGCAAGGCATGCACCCTTGGTCTCCTTGTGCTGTGCAACACAATGCTTGGGTTTGTGACATGGCTTAACCGCCTCCCATGGATTCATTAGCTCTGGAAATTGTATCGGGTATTAATAGGTCGATCTTTTGGTGCAACAACAACTGTCTTTGCAATAATTGGTATCAGAGTTCGGTCATGGGTTCAAACGCCTTGCTTGCACTGGGGGGATTGTTGCAAGGTGAGCGCCCTTGGTCCCCTTGTGCTGTGTAGTGTAGTGCTTGGGTTCGTGACATGGCTTAATCGCCTCTCGTGGATTCATTAATTTTGGCGGTTGTATTGGGCATTAGCAGGTCGATCTTTTGGTGCAATGACAACCATCTTTACAACAATCTTTGCTTAGGAATTAATATGGCAACTCAAAATTGTATGACACTCTCCTCATAGGTGTATGATAATGCTTATATGTCAAAGAACCTAAATCACAACAAACTAGTGTTGCAATAACAACAACAATGCCTAAATGACCAATAATAAATGTTGCATAACAATACACATCCTTGAAAATTGATAATAATATATATCCAAAAAATAAGCAAATTGATTTGCTTGCATATACTTAATCGATCCAATCCTCCACAATTAAAATCTCTGGGTAAATCTTAATAATCAACATAAATGTGATTTTTGGATGAAATCACTTCACTTGGATAAGAGAGTTTTCATCCTTAAGTACTTAATTTTAAAAATAATATAATTGATAACAATGACAATTTGATGATCCATTTGACCAATTCACCCTCTTTTTATAAATTATTTTTGGGCCCTCAATTTGAATTTCTCTTTTCCCTCCAAATTGTTTAAAAATAAAATAATAATAATTTTAAGTTACCATTTTTAAATAAAGTGATAGAGTCCAACTTAAAATATTATTATTAGTCATTTTCCTCATTTTATCCTTTAGCTTACAAGAAACGAAAAACAAATTATGGGGTCTTCCAATAGACTTAATTATGAAAAAAATTATGGGATCTTCCAATGAACTTAATTATAAAAAGGGACATGACACCGCCTTCTCAAAATAATTGATGTGGAATCATAATGCTCATAAATATAATTCTCACACTTCTCAACTTTCTCAACACATAACCCATGACCACAATACTCATGGTTGATCCCATCATTCATGCCAACCCTTAGTTTCTTCTTATCACAATCTTGATTAAATAACATAGTTTTCTCATCTTGCTTTGACTATTTCCCTTATGAAGAATGATACTCAACTTTAGATAATAAACAAACTAATGATAAAGGTGCTCTTATTAGAAGCTTGTTTTAGATGACCAAGACATTCCTAATAATTGAAATAACTTGATAACTCGGATCATTGCCTCCTCTCACTAATAAATCCTTGCTTAACAACTTTACTACTTATTTTTTCTCTTTAAATATATTATTTAAAATATGCCATTGCATAAACTTTGATATGACTTTTTCTACCTAAGTAGTTTTTATTTATTTATTTTTATTTAAATATGATATAATATAAAACTTTTAATACACCAATTCGTCAAAATTCACCATTACAACTGGCCGAAATCTTAGAGTATGGGGAGTAATTGCTAGTTTATTTCTATATCTGGAAATATTTGAAGTTGTGTTGTGTAGGGAGCGATGGCGAGACATTTGGGAGGTCCTCTGCTTTGTGTGGGAGATTTGTTATCTGATCTGTCCCTCCAAGACGATGATAGCAACTACAACGATTCCCAACAATGCTCTTCTTCAACCTTTCCTCAGTCACAACAAACCTTACATGAAATTTTTGAGGTAACAGCACTGTTTTCCCGTGAGACTTTTTTCGTTGATTCATTAAGTTCAGGTTTTATGCATGATTTTGAGAAATAAAGATCAACTGATCAGGAGGATTCTCTGTAATTAAAATGGCTATTGCCCTACGGTTTTAAGTCCTTGTTCGGGTTGCCTGCTTATCGATTAAAAACAATTGATTGCATTTAATTATTACAGTGGCATCTTTGAAATTGAACCGAAGATTTCAGACATGAGAGTAGGATAAAGATTTAGGGAAGGAAGTTCTGTTTTAGGTTGGTGAAGAGTAACTCTGCACCACATCTTGCTCTGCTGTTACATATTGAATTTCCAAAAAAAGTAAAAATAAATTTTTGTCCCTTTCCCAATGGCAAGCATGAGATTAACGTGCTTCGATTTCAATTTTGTACCACATGATTGCTTACCCCCATGGTTATAAAGTCTCTGTATTTTTTGGATGCATTTCATTGCGGATTGTGAGCTACTGTTGAATTAAAAAAAGGCATGACTACAACAAGTATGATGCATCAAGCATTAAAATTAGTTTACTTACAGCCTAAGATACCCCGACTACTCAGAAGAATCTTTAGAATTATTGTTTGCTTAAGCATAGATTTGATACCTTTTTTTTATAAAGAAATATCAAATAGATGTAACAGCTTCATTTACCACAAGGAAACTCTTATTTACACAGCAATCGAGTTTACTTTTGGAAGCTGAGAGAGAAAAGACTCGCAATGTTCCACCAAGTTCCCTTTTTGTTTGAGTAGGTGAGCGGAAGTGGGGAACGGAGAAATCTGGGAGCATGAAAAGAGAACACATACAGTACCCCCGAATCCTTAAAAATAGCACTGGGAGACGTGGATGAATGTTCTCTTGTGGATTGCGGGTTTTAAAGGGTGTCATGTTCGCTTGAGAAGAAGCCTGCCTTGACTGCCTATCATCGACTACAAACAAATATCCATCCATAAAGAAGTCATAGTAATGTTGCCATGACAATGTCAGGAAGGCATCCTTCCTCATTGGAGTTGGAGGCATCTCCGACAGTGTTGATGAATGGTTACCATCCGTACAAAATGAAACATATACATCTCTTATTTTTTTCTTTATTTCATCTTCAAAAATTGGTGCGAGTTTTCTTGATGAGAGTTGTGTTTATAAGAGATCAATCTTTTGCTGTAAAAGAGGATGTTCAGAATGTTGTCAAGGGGATGATGAGGCAGCGGCCTGTTTAGTGATTGCAAGGGCTGTGATTCGCTTCAGAGCATTGTGGTAAAATTTCTGCTCCAAAAACTGACCCTACTGTTGCATTTGCTATTTTCTGCCTCATCATTGTTCAGTGGAAGATCAGATTCCCCGTTCCCCTCATTTGGCAGTAACAATATCTTTAATGGAAATCAGTCTCTCATGGCTGTTAAAATCTTGTTCAGCCAAGGTTTTCTAGCCACAAGGAAGGTTGATCTTCAGTGGTGGGATCAGAATGGAGGAAAAATGAAAAGCTTTCTGTTTGGAGTAGATGGGACCCTTACTTATAGTGTGAAGAAAACAACCTCCACCTAGCTGCCTTATTCTGCAACTCTAAAATGATGAGTTGTCTCACCACATCTGTAGATGTCATCTTCTCAATACATGTGGATAGGCCCTCCATAACCTCCCCATTAGCATCTGTGAAGCTATCAAAGAAGAACTTTGGGTTGAGATAGTTCCCTGCTGCATGAATAGGTTGATGGAGTTGATTATTCCACCTCCGATCAATGATCTCCCAAATAGGGGCAAATCTATTCCCATCCCTCTTGTAATAGTTTTGGATGGCTTTTTTGGCTCTATCCATGGCCTCATAAATATATCCCGTTGCATTTTTCTTTCCATCCACCAAGCACAAAATTCTCACGAATGACTCAATTACCTACAAAGTACAAAGTAGAAGCAAATTTAAATTACAACTTACAATGGAACAAAATACGTTTAGAGTTTATAAATAAAGGATTCAATTTGAAAATTAAATTAAGTTTGAAGTTACCTTGACAATCTCTATAGCTCTAGTTGCAAAATCACTATCAATAACAATTTTTGCGATCCTTTCTCCATCATCCTTCTTTGAATAAGTTGAGTCTACCCATAGTTGACTCACAAACATCTGCCTCAAGGGAGTCAATAAACTAGTAATGCTTTGCAACATTAGAAAATTAGTTGCAAACCTTGTAGCACCCGATCGCACAAACTCTTTCGCCTTGATGTGATCTCTCATCAATTGAAGAAGCCATGGATAATTATATATATATTTTGTTATATCTCTTGCTTTCAATTGGTCTCACCCAATCAATTTTGCCAATGTCCTCCAAAAGAAGGTCAAGGCAATGAGCTGCACAAGGGGTCCAAAAAAGTGTTCGATGCCCTTCTGGAAGCAATCTTTCAGCAGCCACATATGCTGCTGCATTGTCAGTAACAACTTGGACAACAATTTCTATGCCCACCTCTAAAACAATCAACATCAGGCTCAATTTTTTTGCATTCTTTATTATGTTGGAGGCATCAATTGACTTTAGAAAAACCAACTCACCATTTGAAGCCACTAAAAATCCAAACTTTTGCCATTGCTTCTTTTCATCTTCCATAATTTGTTTCGCATCTACAATAGCATCTTTGAGAAACTTGCCACTTAAATCTTTTGGAGTGGGGGCGTTGTGCCCATTCCTTGCAACTGTCAATGCTGTCACCAAGTACTCCCAATATGGAATCCTTGCCATGTTGAAGGGAAGGTTGTTATAATACCAAAAATTTGGACAAGCCTTATCTGCCTCCTTGTGCACCTCCCTATTCCAACCAGTAGCTTCCAATTAAGGTTGTGATCCTCATTCATTTCTAAGCACAAAAGATTGGACTTTGCTCGAAGTGGATGAGGAGGATGGGACATGTATAGTGGACCGCGATTAGAGCCCACAACGCGTTGCATATCCACCTCAGATTCTAATGACAAATTAGGAGCAATGGCTTCTTCTATGGCTGTTTGTGCCTTTGCCCTCTGTAATTTCTTTTCGTCTAGTGTTGCAAGAAGGGCTATCATCTCTTGTTTCACCTCTTCAAGGGCTGCTGGACATTCCTTGGTATCTTGACAGGGAATGCCTGCAAGATGGTATTTGAGGCGATTGATGCCTCCACTAATCTTCTTCGTGCACCATGTACAAATAACGCTCTCTTGTATTGGTTCCATTATGCCATATTTCATGGCTACTAGGGGGTCTCCTTCCAATAGGCTGACTTGCTCTTGCTGAGTCCAAACCAGATGCAGAGCTGGATGCCATTGTGATTAAATATTAAACTACAATATTGATAGCAGCAAAAAATAGTGATTAAATTTTTTTTAACATATTAAAAAAATTACAAATCATTCATAAATTAACTCTCGTTTAATCAAAATTTCCAAGATCAATTTCAAATTTATATCGATAGGTGTACAACTTTGGAAAGGAAAAGAGATCAATAAATTTGAAAAAAAATTGCATATATAAAATTGTGATATGGTTTCTAATGGTTCTTCCCTGCTATGAGCCTGCAAAGACTATATATGTACGTTCATGTTTATTTGGACTTAAAAACTCAGTTCAAACAAAATTAACCTAAAAATTCAACTAATAGAAAATTAACCTTAAAAACTTTCACTAAAGGTCCTCAATTCAATTGCCTAAACATGTCAGTCAAGATACACAGTCGATGCTATAGTATCCTTTTGAGGATCTTTAATCTTTCAGATACTTTCTATCCCCTGATAATAGCCCATTCTTGTAGGAAGATATCTATCAATAACAATTAAGAGTTTCTTCTTTTGAAAGGACTCTTGTAACTTAGCTATGGCAGGTTCACATAGAAATCATATTGGCATATTTTACCAAAATCTGCCTATAATTATATTGATCACCACTCACAATCCTCAAAGTTGGAAACACTTCTAATATCTGTTTACAAGTGCGTTCTATAATGCATAGTCAAAATTTGATATTTCCAAATAAAGTTTCCTTTTAGATTAATCTAGTGGTAACGAAGATCAAATGTTGATAATATATGAGCATTACAGGGGTGCAAATAAAAGTATAGCCTTACAGAAGTTCATTCCCACAAGAGAGATATGATGAGGAAATAAAGTATCAATTGTATACACATGACAAAAAAGCTTGTTAAATATGAAATTAGTAAATAAAGCCAAGAAAAAATTCCTGCCTCTAATGTCAAATTATCTTAAGTTTTTGTTTGTGTGATAAATATACTCAGAAGCACATTAACACCCCTAACACTACAACTATTGATTAAGTTCAAAGTTATGACATAAAGAAAATTTCCAACTATTCAATCAAAACTATGTCATGAATGAAAGTATATAACTGTTTTGTTTTTTTCGATCAAGAACCAAATGTTCTTATCTTATGAAGCAAATTTTGGCACTTAAGATCCACTTGGCTTGGATTCCAACCATGTCAAACGCGAATACAAAAGAATGTGTCATGTGCTTAATAGAGCAACATTAGTTATGTTCCATTCTCCATCAGATGGCAATGAGAGTGTTTACTTACAAATCTTCTAAAGAAGCCGATTGGATCATGATGTAGAACAATAGGAAAAATAACACCTAACATGTTTTCAATCACTTTGCTTGGAGATTTTTCCAAAGCAAATTAAAATCAACAGGTTTTTGCCAAGATTAGCATTGTGTAAATTTTGCTTTACTAGGCCAATATCACTTTCTAAATAGGAGAAAATTTCTATTTTATTTTTTTACCTTGAATTTATACGATTAGTCGGCACACCTTTTCTTTATTATAAGCCCTCACAAAATCTACAAGATTGGTCCCAATTTCATCCCGTGTGTTCAATAAATCTTGGAAATCGCTAAATGCATGGTGGGAAGGAAATAATCCTATTGTGTTGTTAGCACAGATCGAATGAGTCTTTTAATAGTGAAAACGTTGTGTCAAAATCACGTTTGGGCCATGTTTGACCCATGTCACAATTTTTTCCTGCATCAAAATCGCGTTTTCACCTTTTTGTGTTTTCTATGAGTGCTCGAGTGTTTTCAGCAAGTTTTGTGAGGGTTTTCGGTGAATTTTGTGAAGGTTATCGGTGAGTTTTGTGAGGGTTTTTAGTGAGTTTTAGAGGGTTTTGACGAGTTTAACAAGCACGAGTTAACTACGGTCTTCAAACCAGCGAGTACTTTGCAACTTGGTGAGTACTGGCCAAGTTTTTCGTCCCTGTTTAGAGCAATGTTAGCTAGGGTTTCTGTGTGTAGAATAGTCAATTATGTCATTAGAATCTCCCAACCAAAATCAACAACTAAGATCTACGCCAAGACCATGGGTAGCTAAGGATGCAACCATCACATTAATGATGCTGCAGGGGTAGGTACTCACACAAAATGGCTCCCTTTATCTAGCATTGCAAGTACATGAGAATTTGTGTCCAAATAATAAACAATGCTTTTCTTGGACAAGAAAATCCCTTTTGGAGTGGTTGCTAAGTCAAAATTGGCAATTAATGGTACATTGTGCCATGTAGGGAGGTAGGTGAGGAGAATAGGGCAAACATAAAAGAATGTTAGAGTTTGGAGGTTGGGGATACTGCAAGTCGGGAGTCAAGGAGTCGGGAAAAGGCATGCTAGAGGGGAAGAGACTGAAACTTTGATAAGGGAAAAGGAGAGAATAGGGCTCAACAAGAAGGTACTATGGGATGGCGAAGTCCAAAACCTTTATAAAATGCCCACACCTAGGAGTTTGGACACAAAACCCTCTACACTTAGAGAAATTGAGACCAAGTAAGTTGGGGGTTGATTAGGCTTAGCTCACCCAAATTAAGTAAAAAGGTCTTTTGGTCCACAACATGAATTTTATTAAAAAGGGGACATTACACGTCCACCCTTTCCAAAATTGCTTGCCCTCAAGCAATGCAAATTTTAGAACACAATTCATCCTTGAGAATTTACAAATCCATAATCTTAAATCCTTGTTTAGTTGAATGATTCCAATGGAAGTCAGTTCATGGTTCCCTGGGAGCCTTTTTCATCTCTTTTTAGGATGCATCTGCTTTCCCATTTTCAAATGGTTTTGCTAGCTGATTCGTAGTCCTATGTGGAACGGTTTTAGATATGCTCAACTTGGTTGCTTCATTTATCCTTGCAACTCTTAATCTTTCCTTGCACTGCTTTATGTGCTGAATGTTCACGCTACGATGCCTTTGCTTCAATTCTTTGATATAATAGAAGCTGAAAATTTTGCACTTGAAGAAACTTCTACCACCATTAATTTTTTTAAATTAAATTCATTCTTTCATTAGACGTAATGTTACCTGCAAGTGGTGGCTTTGAATGAAGAGAAGCGAGGAACATAATTTCTAATCCATCTTTTAGCTTTGTATGAATCATGTCCATAATCATGCTTGAGGTATGACTCAACATAAGCTACAAATTTGCATACCTCTCCGTTGTCATTGTTAGTGAAAATGTTTTACTTGAAACTTTCTGATGATGAGTAATGAGGAAAGCATTACAATAATCTTCTTTGATCCTTCATACATCAATCATTGGTTTACTAATGAGTTTGGCCATTTTCACATTAGGTTTCGCTCTTATCTGCAATTTTGCAATGTCAATATGTAGCCACTTTGGTTGACAACTATAAGAACATCCTTTGCTTGGGCATGGCTGCAAACTTTCTCTTGGAACTCGTCTTTTGCAAATTGAAGCTCTAACCCCTTCTTTGACATGCTCTTCTTTCCTTGAATATTATGGATGTCTTGGTACCAACCTCCATTCTTTCAAGAAGAGAAATTTCTTTAATCTTTGCAATGTCTTCTTCCATTACCCTTTGCTAAATCTGATTGATCATAGCAACACTCTTGTTACTAGACCTGTCACTGATGAGAAATTCAAAGCATCTAGTGTATTCTTTGAGAGGTGTCAAAGTTGTGTGGTCTTCATTTTGCTCAGTAACATCTGCTCCTTCTGCAATTCATTGATATGTACTTGAAACAAAATCAACTTGATCTACTGCAAAGATTTTAATTGCGACTTGATATGGAAAGCAATACCTTTTGTCAAACCTTGTCCAATATGTGTCCAGATTTGCAAATTTGATCTTCCTCCAAGTGTGCATACTGCTGCAAATAATAACTTCTAATTTTGCAACCAAGGGAGTCATGAGGTTCTTTTGTAGTGTTTGTGATGAGCCCAACTGGCTCCAACTCAATTCTTGTAGTTTACTGGCTTGTTTTTTGTGTTTTGAAGGTTTTTGAAGAATTTTAGACAAGAAGTAGAGAGGTGCTCCAAGCATAAAATGGTGCCATAACTCAAATTAAAGCAAAAATTAAGAAAATGCCATCATATTAAGAAGTATTCAACTACTACAGATAGATACTAAACAATAGACATACCCGAAACCCTCCATATTAATTAAATAAATCAGATTTGTATATGGCAGGCAAGAAATGTTGAAACTAGTGAAAAGCAATGCCCATCTCCAGATAATGACTTCTCCCACGTAGAAACTGGATCAAATGCAATGAACAAGCTAGGCGTCCAAGGTGGAGTCAAGATCAAGTCCAGAAAGAAGGCGTTTCTACCTTCTTGCTCACATGCCTATGCTAGGAGCATACATGCCTCCCAATGTGAAGTATGGCCCTCTAATGAAGATGCACAACTCTTTATTGAAGCTGAGGAACTGAGGAGAAATGGCGTCCAAGAAGAATAATGTAAAATACCCACTCAATTTTTCCCTTGATTTCAATATTAATTACAATGCAACACACACCCGTTAAGGTTAGCTCCAAAACCAAAACAATGCGGAATAGTAACTCTAATCAAGAATGCGCCCTAAGACCCAATGAGGGAGGAGGGGCGGGCATATGGTCAGAGGATCCCTAGGATCTAAATAACTCAATAACTGTAACTGATTACAACTGAAAGAAACTCAACGCCAAGAATGCACACTCAATCCCAAGGAAGGAGAGGTGTTGTCATATGGGGGAGGAACTAAGCAATTACTGAAATGAAGTTACAATTAAATGGAGCTAGGCGGTGAACCAACCATGAAGCAAATTCCACACTACCACTTATTTAGTGGGGGGAAAACATCAAAATACAAAGCAATTCATCTATGAAGCGGGCATCCACTTAACAGTGGGGATTTGCCACTCAATGGTGGGTGAAAGATGAAGTACAATGAACAATTTTCTCCACACTGGCGATAAACCAGCCAGGGGTTAAGGTGTTTGCATTAGGAAATCACAAGTAAATGCAGTAAGAACAATGACTGGATTAGTACTACTAATTCTCAGCCTTACAATGAAATAAATCTGCAATTTACATGTGTTACAATGATAAAATCAATGCAAATATTTGAAGAATGAATTTTTCAACTTTTGAACCTCTCAAATGATGAAGACCAAGTCAACAACTGAACTTATTGAAATCTGATAATAACAACCAGCAAACTGAGATTTCTTACCAGCAACAAGCCTTCAATAATTCGTTCATATCTTTGCCCAAAGCTCTACTATGTCAAGGGCTATATCTCTCTTTACAAAATGTGAATGGAAGACCATGAAATAAGCATGAAAAGGGAATTATTCTGATTTGATATTAAGACCAGCAAACTGTAATTAACTAGACCAGCAAGCAAAGCTCAACCAAAATGATTAAATCTCCCTCAATACAACGCCTATACACTCCAATAACATGAACAACTCTCACCAAGGCTAGGCGACCAGAAATTATAACTTTTCCAAAGCTAAACACATACCATAAACCAGCTCGAAACACAATGTAGAAGGAGAAGAAGGTACGGCCCTAGCAAGAGGTGCGACCCTCTCTAGTAAATTCATTTCTCCAAAATAAAATCTGTGATTGCTCAAGAAGGGGCACCATTAGCATTGAAAGGAATGGGTAAATACCCACAACTGAAATTAAATCACTCAATGAATTATATATGAGAATCTTCTTCAGCCATGGATGAATCAGCAACATTAAAACTGGAAATTCTCACCAATATATTCACTTTGATGCACAATATGCACTTTTGGATGAAGCATACTCTCAAACAACCATCTAGGGTACCATAGTTTCAGGCTTGAAGAATGGAGTAAACTTGCTAAGCTTTCCCTTAGCCGGATTCTAAAATTAATTCAGCAGCATAACTTTACAACATTTTCCAAGATGCCAAATGAATGAGCAATGGCCTACTTTTATAGAATTGAAGGTGACTGTTGGCTCTTTAGCTTCCATCTTTTTTCCCTTCAAAAGGGATGTCATTTCACTTTTGAAATATTTTAATTTTTAAAACATTATATTCACCTTTCTAGGCATCCAAAACTTGAGGAGAAATATTTACTTTAGAAATATTTAAATAATCTCTCAATGAGGTGTCCACCCTCAAAGGTCACCATTTTAAAACAACTTTAAGTCATTAATACTAGGCCAAGGGGGCCAATAAGAAATTATAACATTAATGACTTAGAATAAATCATTTTACCTAAGATGAGCCTCAAAACGCTGAAAGCCAAAAAAGCCCAAATTGCATTGCCTGAAATGGAAACTGAGCTGACTGTTGATGCTCCTGTCCAAATAAAATTTACTAAAATTAGTAAATTTAGAAAAGTTGCTTGATGACTTTGTATGTCATATCACTGCAAAGCTCTCTGAAAGCCCAGAAAGAATCCGCAATTCTCATTCATGCAAACCTTCTTCAAAACCCCTATAAAATAGGAAACCCTAATTTCACCTTTGACGAGCCTACGGGCTTCTGCGAATAGGCTATTAGGCAACGAAGAGCGAATGACAAAAGTGGGGACATTACAAATAAACCCTCTCCTTTATTGAAAGTTGATAGATATAAAACATAAAACTCTGATGAAGCTCAAATAGACTTCTGAAGTGAAGCCCTCTCAATAGCACACATTCAGCTAGTATTTCACAACCTCAAGCATGCAAATCCCTGAAGAATTTTCGCTCTCCAATGGAAGAAATATCCTGTAACCCTTGTCTCACACAATTGCATAGAGAACCAATTTTGAAGCAAAGTCAAATAATCATAACATAATGAAGCCGATTTGCTTCAATTGCCTTAAAATACCTTTAAAATACATTTAAAATGTATTTAATACCTTTTCCATAGTTGGGCGCTCAAATAAATGACTTAAGTGAATTTAAATATTTACTTTAACATTTAAGTTATAAAGTAATAATATTTTGTAATATTTTAAGTGGCTTTTAAATATTATAAAGTCAAATTATAACTTTATAATATGAAATGACTTAACCACTAAAATATTCATAACTCCCTCAATTCTCAGTGTTTTGACATGTCGTTAGAAGTTGGTGAACACTGAATTGCAAAGGCTTGCATTGAGCCCAACACTGAACCAAAGGGGTGGAAATGCCAAAACTCACCAAAACGGTCACTGACCCTCTAACCAGATCCTGTCAGCCCACGAGGGTCCAAGAAATAGGCTAACTCCACTGCTTCCGAAAATTGACTAGAGTGGGGACATTACAATCCGCCCTCCCTGAAATTGCTTGTCCGCAAGCAATTTCTCTTTGAAAAGCTCGAAACCACAAAACCACCAGACCCACAAGGATCCCATAGGTAGAACTGTAAAATGTTCCCAATCCATTCCTGCAACACCATCACTAAGACCTGCCAAACTGAATCATACTCGACTATAGGTTGCACAAGAACATGAGCATTACTTGGAAACAACTTTGAAAACTGACAATGCTTGCTTCCAAAACATACACAGGATAAGCTATCATACAAATCATCTAATCGATGCGCAACTGAACGGTGCATCCGCCAAATATCATGTACATGAGAATCGAAAGTGAAATTGTGAACACTCCTTACCATGCACACACTATGAAACTCCTCAACGAGCCTCATCTGAAATCTTGATGTAATGAAAGAATCCCAAATACTACGATCCTGGAATTCATTGCCAATAGATGGATTTTCTGATTTGTTCTCCATGGTCTGATTCAAAAAAACGGACTTCTTGTGGCATGAATCTACAACACAAAATGCATCAGTAATACCCAAACCTTGAGTATCTACCTTTGACAACTCCATGGAACCATCGCCCTCATGTGAAGTAGTTGTTGTCTCATGCTGATGCAAAGGAACCTCACTGCTGTCACAAAAATCTGAACTGTTATGGCTTGTTTTTTTCCATGCATCCTCCATGTTTGACACTCATATCTTGCGTGCCAACAATAGAAATCTCTTCTACAACGTTTTCCTCATGTGCCATAACTTCTGAATCATGTTGATGCTCAAAAGAATGACTATTGTCATAAAAATCAGAATTGTTATCATAGCTGATAACAACTTCTTGAGCACTGTAAGTATCAACATTCTTTTTTTTCCTTTCTTCTTTCCTTCTCACAACTTCTTCGTCTTCTTCTTCTGGTCCACCCAAGAACTGATTGAAAGTGAGAACATCTCGGATTTTCTTAGGAAGAGATTGATATTCATTAAACCTAGTACAAATATAGTCATTAAATGTAGATGCACCCATAGTTCTAAATGTAGAAGATCAACTGCTGGTTTGATAAGCACCTGCTAACACCATAGGCTGGCAGGATTACAACTCTGATACCACTATGATGAGCCCAACTGGCTCCAATTCAATTCTTGTAGTTTACTGGCTTGTTTTTTTGTGTTTTGAAGGTTTTTGAAGAATTTTAGACAAGAAGGAGAGAGGTGCGCCAAGCATAAAATGGTGTCAGAACTCAAATTAAAGCAAAAATTAAGAAATTGCCATCATATTATGAAGTATTCAATTGCTACAGATAGATACTAAACAATAGACATACCCGAAACCCTCTAGATTAATTAAATAAAGTAGATCTATATGGCAGGCAAGAAATGCTGAAACTGGTGAATAGCAATGCCCATCTCTAGATAATGACTTCTCCCACGTAGAAACTGGATCAAATGCAATGAACAAGCTAGGCGTCCAATTGTGATGAGCCCAACTGGCTCCAACTCAATTCCTGAAGTTTACTGGCTTGTTTTTTTGTGTTTTGAAGGTTTTTGAAGAATTTTAGACAAGAAGTAGAGAGGTGTGCCAAGCATAAAATGGTGCTAGAACTCAAATTAAAGCAAAAATTTAGAAATTGCCATCATATTAAGAAGTATTCAACTGCTACAAATAGATACTAAACAATAGACATACCCGAAACCCTCCAAATTAATTAAATAAAGTAGATCTGTACATGGTAGGCAAGAAATGTTGAAACTGGTGAATAGCAATGCCCATCTCCAGATAATGACTTCTCCCACGTAGAAACTAGATCAAATGCAATGAATAAGCTAGGTGTCCAAGGTGGAGTCAAGATCAGGTCCAAAAAGAAGGCGTTTCTACCTTCTTGCTCACATGCCTATGCCAGGAGCATACACGCCTCTCAATGTGAAGTATGGCCCTCTAATGAAGATGTATGACTCTTTATTGAAGCTAAGGAACTGAGGAGAAATGGCGTCCAAGAAGAATAAACCCTCTCCTTTATTGAAAGTTGATAGATATAGAACATAAAACTTTGATGAAGCTCAAATAGACTTCTGAAGTGAAGCCCTCTCAATAGCACAGATTCAACTGGTATTTCACAGCTTCAAGCATGCAAATCCTTGAAGAATTTTCGCTCTCCAATGGAAGAAATATCCTGTAACCCTTGTCTTAGACAATTGCACAGAGAACCAATTTTGAAGCAAAGTCAAATAATCATAACATCATGAAGTTGATTTGCTTCAATTGCCTTATAACCTCAAAAAGACAGGACTTCCAAAAAGTGACGCCACTTTTGCTTTAAAATACATTTAAAATGTATTTAATACGTTTTCCATAGTTGGGCGCTCAAATAAATGACTTAAGTGAATTTAAATATTCACTTTAACATTTAAGTCATAAAGCAATAATATTTTGTAATATTTTAAGTGGCTTTGAAATATTATAAAGTCAAATTATAACTTTATAATATTAAATGACTTAACCACTAAAATATTTATAACTCTCTCAATTCTCAGTGTTTTGACTTGCCATCAAAAGCTGGCGAACACTGAACTGCAAAGGCTTGCACTGAGCCCAACACTGAACTGAAGGGGTGGAAATGCCAAAACTCACCAGAACGGTCACTGACCCTCTAACTAGATCCTGTCAGCCCACGAGGGTCCAAGAAATAGGCTAACTCCACTGCTCCCGAAAACTGACTAGAGTGGGGACATTACAGTGTTCCCTCTCTTGGCATTTCTTCCTTGTGCATCTTGTGGTGATGGTTACATTTGGAACTTAATTCCAAACTTAGGGCCTATTGAGATCCTTTATCTAACCGCGACCTTGGGAACAAATGGCTAGACACCCTACTACAATTATTTAGGAAATTGAGAATGTAGAAATGATGTTTGCCTTATTGATCACCTTCCAGAATGAAGCTTTTAATTGTCTCATCTGCCTGCTTCATATGATGCCTTTTTTTAACTATGTTTTTGATATATAAAGCAGAAAAACCAAGGGTGCTGGCCCATTACAAAAAGCCCAGAGGCTGAAAACCAAGTCCAGAGATCATAATAGCACAAAACCAATGCTTTAACAGTTCAAAAACAAACAAAATCAACTAACAGAAATAAACAACCTAACTAAAAAGCTGGCCCCAATCATTTGTGAGGTCCTTGTGGCTATTATCCCTGTCATCAGTCTTCACCAATTCTTTATCATTCAGCAAGCAAAGAGTAGTCGCTGATCTGCACATAACCTTGGAGCTGAATTTAGAAAGACTGACCATCTTCTTCTCTATGTCCAACACCTTCTTTTTGAATTCAACAAGTTCCCCTGCCGTAGTAGCACATTGAGGGCAGCTATGAATCACCTACGGAGGGTCCATACTGGCATTGTCAATGTTAATAGTGCAGTTGGGTTGGCTCTCAGTAGAGTTCTGCAGATCATTATCATCAGACCCATTTTCCTCTTCATCAGTAGAGACAGTCACCTGCTTAAAATCATCAACAGTCCTTCGCTTCCCAGTAGTCTTGAGATGGCCCGCCAGACAGTTGGATCTTCTCAAGTGAAGGCACCTTAGCCTTGCACTCCTCAACATTGACCACAGGAACAAAGTCATCATCAACCAAGACCATCCTAGTTTTCTGTTTTTTGGTGGCGGGGGGAGGGGAGGGGGTGCTTGGGTTTTTGAGCCCCCATCATGTCACATTTGCTCAAAACAGAAGGAGAAGGGCAATTTTTAAGGTCACAAAGACCTTGAGCAACTTGGGATTGATCAAAGCCAGGGGTCCTAGGTGAAGGATTATCCTCCAAAAGGTTGGAGGGGGTGGAGGGCTGAGTGGTAGCATTAGAGGGTTCACCTAGAATCTTTGGTGGAGGGGGAGTATGCTCAACAACAAAGGACTTCTTATTTTTACCTTTTCATTTTTTCTTGAGAGGTCAAGGCAGTCACAACATGAGGGGAAGCATGGGTTTCCTCAATTAAGATAGCTTTAATTTGCTTTGGAGGGCATAAGGCAAGATAGAACTGGTAGAGGCGCATGATCAGACCTTGATGAATGGGAATAGGAGATTTTTCAGGGCATTGTTGGTTCAAGTCTAGGACATTCTTAATTGAGCTTTCCAAGGAGGTTAACAGGTAAAAGGGAAAACTCAACATCACATTCTGGCAGAAATGGTTCACGAGCGGGAAATGGTAAAATTAGCAACACTTGAATCTACCTTCAAGAGTAAAACACTTCATAAGCATAAGGCATACCTTATCCCAAGGCGAAGGAAGTTTTTCTCTTTTGAACCCACCTTGAAGTTTGATAAATTTTTTGCCATCTTTGAAGAAGATAGATAAACTGCTATTATCAGGGGTTTTTGTTCGCTTCTTCCATTTTTTTTCCTTTGGTACTCATCCCTGTCGCCTGAGCAATCACATCTTCATCAACCTCCAACGCAATACCCCCAACTTTAACTTTCCGAGAGTCCCAAGAATGGGCGAACTAGATGGATAGACTGTTGTTGTGTCCCTTAAGTAATTGCAGAAAGGGAGCAACACCACCTTCACAACAGATATGCCAGACTGTGGCATTCAAGGAGAATTCATTGCAGGAACTAGGTTCAGTGCAGACTCTATCATCACCCATTCTTCTCAGGTCGAGCAGTAGAGTCTGTAAGCTGATAACAGGTTTTCTCAAATGCTCACACAGATGGCAACCAAACAGAAAATGACAAGCTGCTGGTAGGTTTTCGCAAGAGCTTACACAAATGCCAATAATCCAAGCAGTAAGTGTAATTAGGAGTGAAAGTAGAATAAAAACATGTGCTAGAATAGGAATAATTATAACGCCCCATCCATAAGTAAAATAATTATTACAAATCCTCCCTTTTGTAACTATGTTCCCATTAAATCATACATTATTTCAAATAGCATCACTTTGTCTTTTATTGTAGAGTGTAGCTCCATGAACTACAGACACTGAATGTCCATCACCTTGTTAGTATTCACAATATGTATTTCATATGTCTTCTAGATTAGATTTAATTTCCCATGACAACAAGACTTTGAGTATTTTTGTTAACAGGCATGTGTAGCATTTGAATCGTTCCACTAATCATCTAATGGATTATCTCCTTAACCTTTGGCCACACATGGCAGATCGTGAAGATGCAAATAGATCAAGTTATCATTGCCCTTCTCTTTCTTAATCTTGTCATTTCTGCATAAATTTAACTGGTTACATGTGGAGGATATTATGCCAACTTTAGTGATACTAGCAATTGAATCAAAATCAATGTAAGAGGAGAAAACTGCTGTTTTATTTAGCATACCACCAACTTTGTGTAGATGGCAGTTGTTTGTCAACTTATCACGAACCATCATGTCACATGCATTTGCCATAGTTTGGATATCAGATCTGGAGCTTAGCTAGAATGATATGAATTTGCTTACCTGAATTTTGAGCTGTTTCATTACCACTGTCATGTTAGAATATTAGTAGAATATTATTTTATATTTCTTAATGGTCACTTGTAATGTTTTGTTTAGCTTTTACTATTGCTACAGTAATCGACTTTCTACTGTTGCTACAGTAGTCGTCTCTCCTCTTATATATTTTGTAACTTCTCTTTTTCAGTTTAATGATATGAAATCCTTTACCATTTCATGGTATCAGAGCCGACTAGGGTTTCTGGGCGCCTTTGTTTGAAATTTTTTTTCGTGAGCTTTCAAGCAGCTGTAATTCGAAATTTTTTGGGGTGTTTCTAGTTCGTTTTTAATCTGCAAGTCGTGTTTTCTGCTGGGCGTCATTCTGAGAGTCGTGTTTCTGAGAACAAGAAAAAAAAAACGTTTTTTTTTTGTGTTCTTCCTTGCACCCACGCACGACCTGCTTCTGTTCAGTTTTTCGTCCTTCTTCACTCGCGTCTCTTCTGTATGACGCGTTTTTGGCCGCATTTTTAAGTGCGACTTGCAGGCACGATTTCTTTCTGCTCTCGTGTTCTGTTACCTGCCTTTGGCTGCGCTTTTTTAACGTCTTTTTCTGGCCGCGTTTTTGCGTTTTTAAACTCTGCTTGCGTTTCTGCGTTTTTAAACTCTGCTTGCGTTTCTGGTCGTCATTTCTAGAAAACGTGTTTTTTTTCTCTCCTTCTGGTCGCGTTTTGACTGAGGTTTGACCCGCGATTTTAGACCTGATCTGGACGCCATCCTTTTGGCCGTGATCTGTAGATTTCTGGGCGCACTTTTTCTGAAAAACGTGACCCGTGCCTAGGGTTTTGAGATTTTCTCCATCATCTGAGGTCAGAATTTTTTTTAAATCGCGATTCCTTGTGGGTTTTTCATAAGCTCAATTGGGTTGGTCTCGAATTTTTCTGGGTACCTCGTTTTCTGTGCCTCGAAATTTGTGTTGTCAAAATTTTCTGGGTATTCTTCCATCCTTCTGGGTTTTTATTTATCTTTTTTGGGTTTTCAGTCAAACCTCAAAATCCGTGTTTGGGTTTCTGTATTTTTGTTTTCTTTGCATTATCTTGCCTTCACCTGTTTGATTGCAAGGTACGTGATGGCATCTCTCACGAACATAATGCTCGAAAGCAGCCAGAAGTTCAATGGGAAGAATTACAACACCTGGAAGCAGTGCATGCTAACCATCTTTGAATATCGTTGTCTCGATTAGGTCGTCTTGGGGACTTCACCTCGACCCATTGTAGCCGGAAAGGATCAAGACAAATGGGATGAACGCAACCGAGAAGCCGTCATGCTCATCAAGCTTTCAGTCACTGACGACCAGCTACCACAAGTGCCGTCAGGCAAAACAGCTGCTGAGGTATGGACAACCCTGAAGGATCTCCATGAAATGTCAGATAAGAGTCGTGCGTTTTTTCTTAAGAACATGCTTTTTTCAATAATGATGGACGAAAAGCACACCACTCTTCAAGAGCATCTGACAAGAATCACAGAGATTCGAGACCAGCTGGAAGCCATTGGACGAAAGATGGAGGAAGAGGACATGGTCGTCATTACACTTAAGAGTTTGCCAAAGTCTTATGAGCATTTCATTGAGACACTCAATATTACTTCAACAAATGTTGACTTGAAGTTTCCAGACTTGTGTGACAAGCTTCTACAATAGGATCGTTGGAGATAGCAGTTTGGAAGCAGTGCCAGTTCCTCCTCCATAGAGCAGGCGTTCTCTGCCAAATCTTCTACTAAGAACAAAGGGAAGGCTCAATCTTCTCAGCCGAAAGGCTCTGGTTCTTCTCAAGACAGCAAGAAGAAGAAGAACGTTCAGTGCAATTATTGTCACAAATACGGTCACATTAAGGCTGATTGTCGCACTCGGTTGGCTTCTGAACAAAGAAGCAGGGAGGATCTCAACAGAAGGCACATGTCGCTGAGCACACTGAGCAAAAAGAGTCTGCATTCTATGCGTTTATGGCCAAGAGAACTGCAGATCCGGTACATTCTTCTGCCTGGTATATCGATTCAGGGGCATCGCGGCATTTTACTCATCATCGGGATTGGTTCACACAATTCGAACCCTTCTCAGATTCTGTCATTTTCGGAGGAGGCGAAGAGTACACAGTTGCTGGTAAGGGCACTGTCTAGATTCACCCAGGAGGAAGAAATCTACTCTTTCTCGATGTCTACTATGTTCCCGGCATGGAACATAATCTCCTCTCTGTCAGTCAGATCATGCGGCATTCTCCCCAGTTAGATGTTGTTTTCAGTTCGTCCACCTGTAGCATTGTTGATCGGGAGACTCGTACTACAATTGCTATGGGACTTGAGGATCACGGTCTGTATAGACTTGCTGATTCTGGTGATTCTCAAGAGCACGCTCTAGCAGCACGATGTACAACCATCAGCAAACTTTGGCATCAGCGTTATGGGCACTTGAATGTGCACTACCTCTCTCAGTTATCTCGGGAGGGTCTTGTTGCTGGTCTACCTGAGATCCAAACTAAAAATCATGGAGTTTGCGGCGCCTGTCAAGCTGGCAAGCAGCATCGGACACCATTCTCGGATGGTGATTCTTGGCGAGCCTCCAAGGTCCTTCAATTGGTTCATGTTGATGTTTGTGGACCAATGAACACTCCATCTGTTACGGGGTCCAGGTACTTTTTGTTATTTGTTGATGATTTCAGTCGGAAAATGTGGGTGTATTTTTTGAAACATAAATCATATGTGTTCAGCACATTTCAGCAGTTTAAAGCCTTAGTTGAGAAAGAATCGGGTTCTCACATTGTTACTCTAAGGTCAGATAATGAGGGGGAGTTTGTTCCACTGACTTCTCTACTTTTTGTGCTGCACACGGCATTAAGCGCCAACTTACCACACCCTACACCCCTCAGCAGAATGGTGTCGTTGAACGCAGGAATCGCACCATTACCGAAATGGCTCGTTCTATGATGGAGTACTGCCATGTACCTAAGAAATACTGGGCTGAAGTAGTTTATACTGCTGTCTACCTCCTGAATCGGTCACCTATACAGGCCGTTAAGAAGATGACTCCAGAAGAAGCCTGGTCAGGACGTAAGCCTAAAGTGGGCCATCTGAAAGTCTTTGGTTCTACCACTCATGTATGGATTCCAGACGCCAAGCATGCCAAGTTGGACTCCAAGAGCCAGACACTTATGTTTACTGGTTACAGTGACAATCACAGGGCATACAGGTTGATTGATGTGAAGACAAATCGTCTCATTTTCAGTCGTGATGTTGTGATTGATGAGACTATTGGTCCATTTGTTCCTCCTACTAGCCCTGAGGATCAGCCTATGAAGGTTCCTGATGATGGTGTTCGTCTTCCTCTTGGTTCCCCTGATGGGAGGGCTTCAGAGCATTCTGACTCTGAAGATGAGGAGTCTACCGCTCATGATATAGCACCACCTAATTCTCCTCCGGATTCGTATCCAGCTGATGTTGTTTTAGACATTCCAGAAGATGTTGTTTCTCCTATTCCAGATGTTGGTACATCTACTTGTCGGCCTAAGTGGTGGCTCAAGACTATCGGAGATCTTCATAATGATGAACTCATTGAGGGTAGATCCACTCGTAATAGGAGCAAGCAGCACCACACAGTCAACTTCGCTCTTATGGCCAACATCCACAGTATCTACGAGCCTCATACATATTCAGAGGCTAAAGGAATTCCTGAGTGGGAAAAGGCTATGCAGATAGAATACCATAGTGTTCTGAAGAATCACACTTGGGATCTCTCTGATCTTCCTCCTGGGAAGAAACCTATTAGCTGCAAATGGGTCTATAAGGTCAAGTATCATGCAGATGGCACTTCGGATAAATACAAGGCAAGATTAGTTGCTCGGGGATTCACACAGCGGGAGGGCATTGACTATGAGGAGACTTTTGCTCCTACTGCCAAGATGAGCACAATTCGTCTTCTTCTCGCTATTGCAGCCCAATTCAGATGGACAGTTCATCAAATGGATGTTAAGAGTGCCTTCCTCAATGGTGATTTGCAGGAAGAAGTCTACATGACGCAGCCTCCTGGTTTCAAGGTTGCCGGAAAAGAATATCAAGTCTGTAGACTCGTGAAAGCGCTCTATGGACTGAAACAGGCTCCTCGTGCATTGTATATCAAGATTGATCAGTACTTGGTTGATCATGGTTTTCAGCGCAGCCCTTCTGACACTAATTTGTATGTCAAACACTCTGGTGATGATGTTTTGTTTCTTGTTATCTATGTTGATGACTTGATCGTTACTGGTAGTTCAGCACACTTGATTGCAGCAATCAAACAGGATTTGTGTCAAGCTTTTGACATGACAGATTTGGGGCTTCTCCATTACTGTTTGGGTATTGAAGTTTGGCAGACTGCTGATGGTATCTTTATCTCTCAGTCTAAATACGCTCGGAGTCTGCTTGACAAGTTTCGGATGCAGGACTGCAAACCTGCTTCCACACCTATGGAGAAGGGGCTGAAGTTATCAGTCAACTCTGATTCACCTCCGGTTGATGAAACGACATTCAGGCAACTAGTGGGCAGTCTCATCTACCTCACTGCCACTAGACCTGACATTAGTTTTGCAGTGAGCTACATTTCTCGCTTCATGACAGCTCCAAAAGCTGATCATTGGCTTGCAGCGAAGAGTGTGCTGAGATATGTTAAGGGCACTTCAGATTATGGCATTCTGTATGGCAAATGCAAGGATCCAAAACTGATTGGTTATACAGATTCCGATTGGGCAGGTTCAGTGGATGATAGAAAATCTACTTCTGGATATGTATTCAGTTTGGGTACAGGTGCTGTAACATGGACCAACAAGAAGCAATAGGTAGTGGCTCTTTCCTCGACCGAAGCCGAATATCGAGGAATAGTTAAAGCAGCATGTGAGGCCGTTTGGCTCCGTCGGATGCTTTCTGACATGCACATGTCACAAGCAGGTCCTTCTCCCTTGTATACTGACAATCAAGGGGTGCTCAAACTAGCCAAAAATCCAGTCTTCCATGAACGTACCAAGCATGTCGAGCTTCATTGTCACTACATCCGCAAGCTGGTAGAAGACGGATCAGTTCAGCTGTAGTATGTTCCAACGGCGGATCAGACTGCAGATATTCTCACCAAGTCTCTGAGCCCGGATAAATTTGTCAAATTCAGGGGGCAACTTGGTGTTTTTGACCGATTGACCATTAAGGGAGGGTGTTAGAATATTAGTAGAATATTATTTTATATTTCTTAATGGTCACTTGTAATGTTTTGTTTAGCTTTTACTATTGCTACAGTAATCGACTTTCTACTGTTGCTACAGTAGTCGTCTCTCCTCTTATATATTTTGTAACTTCTCTTTTTCAGTTTAATGATATGAAATCCTTTACCATTTCATGTCAAACAAGAGGTGACATCCCATTGTTCATTGCAACCACTGAATTCTGTCATCATTCACAGTGTTTTTATGCTCATCTATGATCAATTTGGACCTTCCTCTTGTCCAGGTGCATAGGTTGGTGAACTTATCAGCAACAATCAATTAAACTTATTAAAAGTTTGAATCTTTTCTTGCATTAAAATATTGCCTGGATCCCATACCATACTACATAGCCAATCTTAAAGGAAACAGTTTGCTCTTTCTGCATTTTCTCTGAGAAAAATATTACTTGGGTCCTGTTGACGTGCTTTTTATGACAGCGCCAGCACAGAATAAAGTTGCCCAACGGTCACTCTATTCTCTCTTGATCAAAGTGTCCCACATGCTAAGATTGCTTGAAAGTTCATGTGTTCGACTCCAAGGTTCCTTTTATCGCGAATAGACTCAGTTGGTTGATGTGTTTTGCTGGTTATTTCAAGGGGACTTACGTAGTTGTTCAACTCTGTGAAGCAATGAATGATTTGGCAATATTGTTCTGGTATCTAGACTGACTCGGAAAATGCAGAATTTAAAGGGGATAGGGATAGGGATTCTACAAATCTACTTCTAAAGGGTGGAGGACGAGGATCGACTTAAACAATCTTCAAACCAAACTTTGCTTTGTCTCCTTTCGAACAACTCCGACAAAGTTGGTGCAATCTTCAAAGGATGAGAAAAGTGTTCAAACTATGACGCAACATGTTCATACCGTCAATACGACGCATACAAACATATGAACCATAATCGAAGTTAAGTGCTGATACTCCAGTTGACCACGCAAGGCGAACTTACCATCAGTAAGCCCGCTAGTGGTATGGATGAAGAAGATATGCTCAAATCACAACGCCACACTCCACAATTAACAACTACTTGCATGAAATAAAAAAATCTATTTTACTCTATCTACCTTGAATTGGAAAGACGAAATGGCCTTGCTAGCTACTCATAACAAAGAAGAAATCACCAATCAATGAAACTCTTTGTATTATGAAAAGTGTTCACAACAACCTTTTACAAAACTTTCAAAGGAAAGTTTTCTTCCCTCCTCAATCTAAAGCTAACTTCTAAGCTAAAAGCTATATGCCTTCTACTCTCTAGCTCTGATCCAATTCCAATTCTAATCTCTATATCTTTACAAATGAGGGGGGATGCCCCTTTTATAATAAGTCCAATTCAGTGGACGGTTCAGATCAAATTACAATGAAGGGCTCAGATCGAGCCACCTATGCCCTGATTAGGGTTTCTGCCCTAAAAACCGCCACAGAGAGGAGTGGGCAATGAATGCACAGAATATTCTCCACTCCCCTGCAGGAATCATAATGAGCAATTAATGCCCACTACCATCATCAAGAAGATCCTCATCAAGCAGCGCGTTCCCACTGGCCTTCTCCCGGATAGCAAACTCGATCAACCGGGCCAATACTGCTTCAACCTCCTGTGTAGAGATCGGTGGAATATGAGTTGAGCTGGAACTCCAAGACTGCTACCGTCTGTCCGTATCTGGTGTAAGATTTCCTCCATGTCACCAAGGCGTCCTGGGTATGCTGAATTATACTAGAGAACGTGGAGACATTCTCAAAGTCATCCAGGACAAGTGACCTCGCAGCTGAGAAGAATGGAGGCAGTCTACTTTTCAAGCCATCAGCAGTTATCTCCTCTGGGACCAACTTTCTAGCAAATATGGCTTCTAATGTATTGAGGACTCCCCCCAAGATGTTGCCCATTGCTTTCCTCACTTTAGCTGAATCTGCCCTTGCTGCGTCGTGAAATCCACGGCCTGTGACCACCGAGGAGTACCAACTGGTGAAATCATACCTATCACCTCTCTGAATTACACCTCCATCCACCAAGGTTTCTAGAGGTATATGCATCAAAACACCCAAACGAAGTACAGTCTTCGTTTGATAGATGCGAGTATCACCCCAGGCCTGATCTACTATATCCATCCGTGCCAAAATACTTGAGGCCTGTCGATAAGCATCGGCGAGGTCCTCCATGAATTTCCCTGTCTCAGTATGAACCCGGCTAACCCACTTGTCCGCCTCCGTTTCCTTTCTTCAAATCCTCTAAGGCAACAACTGACTCATTCGGAAGCTCCGATGGACGTTCTACTGCCGGGTCTGCTGGTTCACCTGGACGTGCTAGATTCTGCATATATCCTATCAAGGTTTTGTGCTCCTTCTTCAATTTCTTATGCTTCCCCTCCGTGCGGAGCAACTGATCCTTCAATGCCTGATAGGAGTTATCGAACTCCTCGATAACTTGGGCTCCCGTAGGACGACCCAACTCTACTGTGGTGATCACGTAATTTTCAGGCCTCTCCTCAGTTCGATCACAATCTTCCCTCCGAATAGCCACCTGAAGCGTGCGAGAGCCTGACTCGTCAGTCGAGATCTTTGAAAACTTTCGGGCCCTTTTCTTCTCTGGTGGCGCACTGATCCTCTTGAGGAACTCTTCCATCTCAATGGCTGGATCCGTATCATCCTCGGGTTCTCCCTCATTCTGTCGGAAAGCCAATCAGGCACTGTCTGCTGTGGATTACAAATGACAAGGGGTTGTTCTTCTGTTGCCTCCATCTCGTGCACTTCCTCTCTTCTTGCACTGGTTTGCTCGGGCTCATCCTCCTCTATAAGCTGGGTATCTCCCGACCCTTGGGTCCCCTGTTCTGTGTTTTCTTCTTCTTCCAAAGCCGTATCCAACATCTGCTGAAAATGGGTGTCGGTCATTGTTTCCTCTTCCTCCTCCTGTTGGCCGCCCCTGGATAAACTGACACTAGCTGATTCCCGGGCGTTGGGCTGATCTACCTCCTCAAGTCCCCGCTCTTCCTCTAATCCTGCCCTCTGATCGGCAAATAATGAAACCGCTCTCAAACTCGAAGACTGAGTTTGTGAGTGCACGGGTGATGCTTGTTCTATCCTCAACGGTATCGGTTGGGTTGGCACTTCCACTTGTGCCCTCGATGTCTGAGCAATTTGTTTCCCCCTTTTTACCGATAACGGCCTTGGGTCACCCATCAAGCTATAAGTAAGGGCGATCGACTTGCTCTTAAGTCTGCATACATGTCTGTCGACCCAAGTCCTGGTAAAGTCATCACCGGGATAGAAAGAGTGTCCAAGTCCATGATCTCTGGCTCGGACCAATCAGGTGGTGGGACAGGAGTATCCCTAACTGACCCATAGTCGGGTTGCATGACGTTGACATCCTCCTCCACCTGGTCGGGAACTGGAATAATCTCACCTTCTCTAATCAACTTGAGAGGAAGTCTGGAAAACATCCTTCTTCTTATCTCAGCCTCATCCACTGCATTTGCCCAAAAGTCCTCCAGATGAGCTCTGTGCCGGTATTCAACGTTCTGTATCATCCGGATGTTCCTGTAAGGATCGAAATCTTGCCTACCTGTGTGATATGACAAATGATAAGATTGCAGCTCGTCCTTCGCCTCTCGGGCTGCCTGCAAAGAGGGACACACCTCAATGGAATTTCCCATGGTGATAGAGAAATCAAGTCCACCCTTCTTTTTCCTTTTCTGAATCTTATCGTAGGCAATCAATTGCCTAGATACCTCAAACATTACTATGTGATCAGTGGGGTATCGTGGTAACCGATACGGATACGAAGTGAACCCTTGCAGCCTAATATATGTGAATTTCGGGAATTGGATGAGCCAATACCCATATTCCTCAATCAGTGTCTGTGCTTCTTTAGATATTCTCTGTTGCGTCCTCTGCTGAAGTGTCCTCGCGATGTGCATTGTGAATGCATCATTTGCCTGTTTATAGTTGGCAATGTTAGCTAAATGTAGCTGTGTGCAGGCTTCATGGATTTTGAATTGACCAGGGGCACAGCCGATTGGCTCCTTGTACGAAATCCCTCTGTACTTAGTCATCCTGGCCAACATGTAAATTACATATGAGCTCATGTAGAAAGTCTTCGTCACCTTCAAGCTCTTGAATTGCTCATCGATGTGGTTGCTAATCATCCTAGCCCAATCGACACACTCCTTTCCCTCCAAGATGATCTCGATGAAGTAGAACATCCAAGGTTCGAAAATGTAAGCCTGTGCACTCCCATTTACCCGGCTCAACATCATTATCAAATCACAGTATTCTTGTTTCACGTCCTTGGCAATTATCTGCTTTGGGAGCTTAGTGCGGGGTGGCCTCGGCTTCTGCATCCAAACTCTGTTGATGACTACAGTGACTCTTTCGAAAGAGGAAGAGTACATCTTATCTGCCCTTTTGTTTGTTCTGTATAACATCTCCTCAGCAGTTGGAATCCCAAATGCCTCTCCGATGGCATCCGGTGTGAAGTTGGCGAGCAGTTTACTATCCGGAGAGACAATCGTCCTACGTTCTGGCTTGTAGTGATTGGCGCGCTCCATAATTAGCTCCAGACATTGAATTGCTGGCAGAAAACTAGCAGCTGCGTAGATTCCACTCTTCATTATATTATGTGCCGTGACTGATGGTTGATGGCCCCCTAGCCCGAACATCCTCGATTGGAGTGCATTTAGATTAAATGAACCAAGGTTGGTGTCATTTAATCCCGCCAACTTTGAAACTATTGCTGACTTTGGGAGAAATGGCTTAGTGAACTTTTTAATCATTGCTTGTCGGGATTGGCTAGCCTTGCCTGCTTCAGTGTTTGCAGCTCTGCTTGCGGCTCTGCCTGTTCCTGCAACATCCTTTGCTCCAGCCATCTGCAAAATAAAATAGAATAGCAATAAGCTAGGCTGCAGATTTTTTAAATAAAATGAAGTAACCTCCGAGACGGCTGCGAACGTGGAGTTAGCTTTTTAAAAATAAAAACTCTCAGCATAAATTACTAACTCCAAACCTCGTACTGTATAAAAAACTTCAAGCTTATAAAGAAGCTTTCAACGATTGCACTTCCGACTGGCGAAGAAAATTGCAGCCAACTACCAACTTTCAGCAATGTGGATGCTTTCTCAGCACAAAGCGAATTAAATCCTTTGTCTTGACTTCGTCAACCTCAGCAACTTTCGACTTCTAGCGGCTTGAATAAGCAAAATCTGCAGCAAGCTTCAACTTTCGTGCAACTTCAATATTCAGCAATTTCGAAATAAATCCCCAGCACAATATAAATTTCTGCAACTCGACACTCTGCAGCAACTTCAACAAATAAATCTTCCAGCAACTCCGGAAAACAACTTCAACCTTCAACTTCGAAATTGCAGCAACACACTTTCAGCTTTTCGAAAGAAAGAGTCTCGGCAAATGAAAATTTCTCCAACACTTCGCACTTTCAGCAACTCAACACTCCGAAATAAAATAAACTCTCAAAGAATTTCTCTCCTCAACCACTTCGAAAATATTTCAATCTCTCAAGAACTTCTTCAGCAACTTCAACTTTGAAACAATGTGAGGAGAAATGAGAGAAGAGATTGTTTAAATAACTCTTCTCGGAGAATCCTGCTAAGTAGTGCTGGGGCTATTTTTAGCACCTTCATCAATTTTCCGCTCTCTTCGTTCGGAATCTTCTAATTCAAGCGCAGTAGTGGGCTAGTCGTCAGCCGGTCATTATGGCAATCGCCATTAATAATGATTCCTTCTTCTTCAAATTTTGAATTTTCCTCTTAGTCTGCCAGTTAACTCTTGGCGATTTAAACAACTTCGCGAGAAAAACAATCACTTGAATTTCATTTTAAAATCTCGCGGTGTTTAAATAAATTCAACTCGAAAAATTTCGTGGGAGTTGCAAATTTATTTCCAACTTTTAAAATGTCTGTCATTTAAATCCTCGATTTCATAAAATTTGCCTTAGACATTTTAAATTCTCTCATTAAAATGTTCAACTCCGAGTGATTAAAAATTATTTGCATGCTCGAAATAATTCATCCTCTGAGATTTAACTTCCGTCAGGAAAATAATCTAGGCAAAACGAATTTCCTCTGAAAATATTAAAATTTCCCTTAGGAAATTAATTTTCAAACTCTGTTAACTCATGGGTGCATTTTAAGCGGGTTCATTTGATTTTCACTTGACCCATGGAAAATATTCATCAATATCAAATCTTCCCCTTGAAAAAAAAAATTCGTCATCCTTCAACTGCCTTTGGAAAATTTTAAAACTCATCAAATCCTCCTTCCATGCCAAGGGCGTATTTTTCCCATTTAACTTTTAATTCCCACGCCTTAGGAATTCTTCACTTGTTTTCTTCTTGGGCGCACTTTACCTAGTGAAATTTTATTTCACTTAGGAAAATTTCTTTATTTTACACTTCAGGCGCATTTGAGGGGGGAAGCTTTCTTTAACACTTAGGAAATTTCCTCAACATTCTTACTCCAAGGTGGGCGCATTTACGTATGCAAGCTTTTACTTTCACACGCCTTAGAGAATTCTCCCATCTTTACTCACCTTCAGCTCATGGGCGCATTTGATACTCTCAACTTTTGCTTTTAATGCCTTAGAAATTTTCTCAAGCTCACTTTACACCTTGGACGCATATGACCTAGTGAGGTTTTATTTCACACGCCTTAGAAAAATAATCCTCAACTCCTCTTCATCATGGGCGCATTTGCTAGGCCAAGCTTTCACTTTCAAAGACTTAGAAACTTTGCATGCCATTCTTCATCTTCTTGAGCGCATTTCACATGGGGAGCTTTCATGTTGAGGGCGCATTTAGGAGTACTTGCTTCCATTTTTATTACTTAGAGAAAATTTTTTCTCATCACCCCTTGAGCGCATTTTAGACTGGGTGCTTTGATTTTTATCATGGGCGCATTTGAGGGGTGAGACTTTCAAGTGAAGGCGCATTTCATAGGTTCCACTTTCATTTCGTTGCCTTAGGAAATTTCTAGACTTCCATTCCTCCTTGGGCGCAAATGAGAGGTGGTGCTTTCGTTTCTCATGCCTTAGACGTTTTCTCAAGCTCACTTTACACCTTGGGCGCATTTGATACTCTCAACTTTTGCTTTTAATGCCTTAGAGAATTCTCAAGCTATCAATCTGTGAGGTGGGCGCATTTTGAAGGGGATACTTTCATTTTCCCACACTTAGAATATTTTCCATGCCTCTGCCTGTCTTTGTTTATGCATTCTATTTTTAGCAAGTTGTGCTATTTTTAGCAAGTCCCTTGATTTTCAACCTCTAAGGCTCCGTTTTGCCTGAAAATTTCATCATATGATCTTCTTCACCTGGTGAACCCGTTTTGCCAGTCCTCTGCCCTAACCTGCTATTTATAGCCACCTGCTATTTATAGTAAGTTCTGACTTCCTGACTTCAGTAGCTCTGTTTTGCCTGAAAGTTGCAACGCTTGATCTTGATAGCTTGAGTGTTACTCTGATGCCAACCTCGGGTGCAGACCTGCTATTTATAGCCGTGCCCTGACTTACTAAAAATAGTAAGTTCTCCGACTTTGCTCAAATTTTGCCAGCAGGTACCTTGAAGTGTGCTGACATGGGTGGGGTACTTTGTTTCGGCTATTTTGGATTTTACCCCCTATAAAAGTGGAAACCCTAATTTGATTTGCATGTATCCCGAACGGTCTCCGTTTGACTTCGTTCCTTCTGCATGTCGTTCTGCTTGCTGGACTGGAGTGTTGGGCGGCTGCCGGAGTGTACCTGCTAAAAATAGAAACTGTCTGAAAAGTGACTCATTCACTGCCGGATGGTTTTGCATGTCATATTGCCCGTGGGATCTCAAAAAACCCAGAAAACTGGTCTGTATCCATGTACTGGCTAAAAATATTAAGTCCTCAAAACTCGATCTTCTCTGCTTGCAAGTCACACCGTTGCGAAGCTCTCGAAAAACCCATAAAGAAAAACCCGACATGCGTTGAAAAACACTGCATGCGAACCCTAAAAATAGCCTCCGAAGGCTGACTTCTGAAAGTGGTTGTCTTGGTTTGCATGTTACATCACTGCGAAGGTCTAGAAAAACCCAGATCAATTCTCTTGTCATTTATCTGAAAAGCTCATGTGGAAACCCTGAAAATGGCTCTTGAAGCCTGAACTGCCAAAAATAGCAAGTCGTCTGATCTGGCTCAAAATTTACGTGTAGGCAGCTTGATGTTACCCGGATGCAGTGGAACTGACAGAATTCCAAAATCTCAATAAAATAGTCCCAAATTGAATACTTACTAATAATAGTAAGTTGCCGGAATACAGTGAAAATTTAGGGGGACTCTGCTGGAAGTCTTCTGACTGCTGTACTAAGCCTAGATTTCAATTTCGTAACTCAGTTTGACCTTTAATAAGCCTGAAGGATGAAAACCCTAATTACACAGACTTAACCAATACTTTAACCTGGGTCAAACGACGGGACATCCCCGGAAGGACCAGAGACCAGAGAGAGAGCGAACCAAAGCCAAAAGACCAGAATGGAGCAAAATTTAGGGGGTCCCCATCTTGATGGGGTGATGTGTGAAAAAGGTCACAACAGGTCCCAAATCCTTATGCATACATGCTTCCGGATTTGAACAAAAGGATCTTTTCTCCCTTCATGGCGAGTTCTGTTTTTCATTCTTTCCACCTTCTTAGAATGTCTTCCATGATGACAAATAAACAATAATATAATGACTCTAATAAATGTGTACTCTTATTGGAGCAGAAACCATAGGGGTAGCTAGATAGCTTACCTTCTTTAGCTGAGAAATTTACTTCCATTCAAACATCTTTGTGATTAAGAATTTCAGTGTTAGAATCATAAATAGTTCCTTCACGTACATGCCTATCACCATGGTGATTTTGAAATTCTATTTTATGGGTAGTGGTTCAAACTTCAAAGGGTTCTATTCAATTATAGACATTTTACATTCAATCTGTAATGTCTATTTCTACTTAACTTCATTAAGAAGAATCTGTGGCTGATCTGCAAACTTCATACCTTCCAGCTGCATTGTGGATTCTTCCACAGATTGCTTTCTTTCAGATTCTTTCAAATCTGATTTTTCGTCATTGATTTCACTACTATTTTGTAGGGGATCATACTTGTTAGAAGTCAAATAAATATCTACTTGTTCAACTAGTGGCTTAAAGGTATCTATCACCTTCTTTTCTTTCATCGGATTTCCCTAATTCTTCATCCGACTTAACCTCTTCTTGGCTTTGACATTTGTGGCTTGGATCCCAGGATTCTTTGCAAGAGAAGCAATTTCTTTGTCTTCTAAGTTTATTTCTGTTGTCATCTTCTTTTGCAATTGGAGAGCTCTTCTTCTATTTATGACTAGGAGGAGGTGCCTTACAATGAAACTTGTTTTGGGGTAATAACTGCCTTAGTTCTGTAGCTTGTTTGATGGCTTCTTGATGATTTGGTTTTTACTGTTATTTTTTAAATTTTGACATCTCTTCTTCCTTCTTCAACCTTCTCATGTATTTACACATATCTCTTTTTCCTAACACCCTTAAGAATCCTTAAAAAGGTAGTGCATGACTGTTTTTGATAACCTTTGAACAGTCCATCAAACTCTTCTTCCTACAAAATCTGGTTTTCTACTTCTAAAATATCTTCTTTCTTCCTATAGAATGGACTTTTCTTTACCATCTCGGCATACTTTTCAAAGGGTAGAGCTGCCTTCACAGCTTCAATTATGATATATCTCCATTAACTTGGCCACTTCTTCAAACCTATTCATTTTGTCTCAGTCCCTTTGAATTTCATATTGAGTTTGATACATTTGTATCCTTGCATCCATAAAATGACTTGCATTGTTCCCCTTAATAGGAAACTTCAGAATTCTCCCATGATTCACTGGCTAGTAGGAAAACCAGCTCTAATACCTTTGTAATGACCCGACAAAAATTATAGACATTTTACATTCAATTTGTAATGTTTGTTTCTCTTTTACTTCATTAAGAAGAATTTGTGGTTGATTTGCAAACTTCATACCTTCCAGCTGCATTGTGGTTCTTCCACAGATTGCTTCCTTTCTGACTCTTTCAAATCTGATTTCTCTAACTTGATTTCACTACTGTTTTGTAGGGAATTATAATTGTTAGAAGTCAAATAAATATCTACTTATTCCTCTGGTGGCTTAGAGGTATCCATCACCTTCTTTTTTCAACCTTCATCAGATTTCTCTAATTCTTCATTTGATTTAACCTCTTTTTGGCTTTGACATTTGTGGCTTGGATCCCGAGATTCTTTGCGTGAGAAGTGGATTTTTTGTCTTCTAAGTTTATTTCTGTTGTCATCTTCTTTTATAATAGGAGAGCTCTTCTTCTATTCATGACTAGAAGGAGGTGCCTTACAATGAAATTTGTTTTGGGGTAATAACTGCCTTAGTTTTGTAGCTCATTTGGTGGCTTCTTGATGATTTGGTTTTTACTATTATTTTTTGAGTTTTGACTTATCTTCTTCCTTCTTAACCTTCTCATGTCTTTACATAAATCTATTTTTCCTAAAACCCTTAAGAATCCTTCGAAAGATAGTGCAAATTTGAAATCATCAAATTGTTTTTATAACCTTTGAAGTTTGAACAATCCATCAAAGTCTTCTTCACATGAAATTTGGTTCTCTACTACTAAAATATCTTCTTTCTTCCTATAGACTGGACTTTTCTTTACCATCTCAACAAAATTTTCGAAGGTTAGAGCTGCTCTCACAGCTTCAAATTGATTTTGATATTTCTCCATTAACTTGGCCACTTCTTCAAACCTATTCATTGTGTCTTGGTCCCTTTGTATTTCATATTGAGACTTCTGTATTTGTATCCTTGCATCCATAAAATGATTTGCATTGTTCCCCTTTATTAGGAAATTTCATAATTCTCCCATGATTTAGAGTTTGGCAGGAAAACCAGCTCTAATGCCATTGTAATGACTAGACCAAAGTATTTTAGAGTTATAAATTTCTTGTTTAGATATTTAACCTGAAATTAGCCAAAAACCCATAATTATCCTTTTACCTTTACACAATAATATGAAAACCCTAATCCAATAAGCCATATTTTCCCTTCATTACTTTTGCATTCATTGATATCATGATTCACATCGAGTTAACAAGAATGTGAGATAAATCACAGAGCATCTATTATATAAATTAGGTCTATAATACATTGACCAAGCTTTGGTAAAACCCAAATTTTAAATGAAGCCAATAGAGGTGAATAAATTCCCGAGCCTTCTTTAATATTACTGATATTTGAAAAACATTACAATGTGTTGTAATAGCAATAGATATGATAGCATAACTCCTATGCTCGGACCAAAAGAAAATCGTAGCTTATACACACATGGTGCAACAACCACCTTTACCCTAATCTGGCAAAATCTGGAATTCTCTTTCACGATTTAAAGAAAACATGGGTTACCTAGGATACAAATCGGGCTCATAATGAAAGATAACTACAAAAATTTACTTCTATAAAATAAGATTGACAGGTAATACCCAAATGCTGCTACAACAACTATAGCTTATAAATACAATGCGGAAAACTTATATTAATTGAGATAATGCACTAAACTATAGTGTGATAATAGTGCAAGTAACATTGGAAACACATCCAATGACCCTGCAACTACAAGTATAACAGTAGAGATTATCGGGCTCAAAACCCACAATAAACAACATATTTTGTAATTTGTTGCAGGCGAAGACCATGACCTTGAAGTTCACACACGACCTTTGGGTAAGATTGTCTTGCCAGGTAAAAGGGATTTTGTCATTGTGCTTGGGAAAGGAAAGGGTTTTTGTCCTTTGGTTTTCTGCAAATCTGAGCGTTTTTGTCCTCAAATCTAACCACCTAAACATAGGTGTTTAGAGCAACGTCGGCTAGGGTTTCTATGTGTAGAATAGTCAATTATGCCTTGTCTGAATGTATCCCTCTTTTTATATCCTTCAAACTGGCGACAGATAAAATTTCCTGCTCAAAACCAATAGCTAAGATCTATGCCAAGAACATGTTTAGTTGAGGATGCAACCATCACATTAATGATGCCAAAGGAATAGGTGATTGGTCATGGTGCTCATACAAAACAGCTCCCTTTTTCTAGTAACGCAAGTACATGAGAATCTACACCCAAATAGTAAACAATGTTTTTCTTGGGTAGGAAAATCCCTTTTGGAGTGGTTGCTAAGTCAAAACTGGCAACTAATGTGTCATGTAGAGAGGTGGGTGAGGAGAATAGGGCAAAAAGACAAGAATGTTGTTGTTTGTAGGTTGGGGATACTACATGACGCATGCCACATGTTGGGAGTCAAGGAGTTGGGGTAAGGCATGTCAGAGGGGAAAAGTCCGAAATTTTGATAAGGAAAAAGGAGAGAGCAGGGTTTTATGGGAAGGTATTTCAAGATGTCGAAGTCCAAAACCTAACAAAATGCGCACACCTAGGAGTTTAGATACAAAATCCTCTACACTTAGAGAAATTGATGTCAAGGAAGTTAGGGTCGATTAGGCTTAGCTCACCAAAATTAAGGGAAAAAGGGCTTTTGATCCACAACATGGATTTTATTAAAAAGGGGGCATTACATCTTGGCAACTTTCACAACTATACAAAAAGAATTGATTCCATATTACTTTATAAGTAGTGTTGTTATGGAGTTGGTATTCACATGATGGATAGTGTAATGTTATTCCTTTGATCTTGGAAAGGAACCTTTTAAAGTAGGCTTGAGTACCTTGGGTTTTGCTCTGGTATGATGGAGTTGTGTGTGGGGGAACTTGAGTAGAACACGAGATAATAGAAGAAGTTGGTATGTATGTGGTGCAATGGTACAATACCAATACCAAAACTGTATCACTATTAGTATAGGGCCTCCAACTTATGTGCTCGATAACATGGTTTTTGGACAATCTATAGGATTTCTTGGCAACTTTGACAACTGTACAAAAGGAATTGGTTTCAAATTGCTTTGTAAGTTGTTATGGTGGTGGTCTTCACATGATGGACAACACATTGTTATTCCTTTGATTCCAAAAAGAAACCTCTTAGAGTAGATTTGAGTTACCCTAAGCATATTATCTCATTGATGATAGCAGCCATACTTCTATATGTTATGAACCACCAACTATGCAATCTCCTTTTGAGCCATCCTGAAATGTTCCCCACACAAAAACTATGCTCTAAGTTACCGATTCGCCAGAAAACGGCCTTGGATACGATTCGATATGTACCGGGTAGGAAATTCGGGTACTGTACGTCTTGGATTTGGCCAGGATACGCAATTTTTCCTGTGGATTCAATCTAGATTCGTCGGGTGCCTGCGGATTCGTCCAGGATACGGCAAAATGAATCCAAGGAGAATCCGTGACGAATCTAGGTGTGAAAACTCCCAGTTTGCAGAAAAAGCGTTTTTTTTTGCATTTTTTAATCATTATTTTGACCAAATGTTGACTTCTAAATATTTTAATATTCGCAACCCTAATTCGTCCCTCCAAACACACTAAATAGGTAAAAACAATCTCATTTAACAATTTGTGAATGAAAAACAAGTTTTTTTGCCTCCATTGCTGAACTTTCTCTCTTGCTTGCACAAGCTTGAATAGACTTGAAGGCTGATCGTTGGTTGTTCAAAGTTGATTGTTGTGCTATTCCTAAGCACTTGCAAGTGCCCGTTCGTTGCCAAGAAGATTGTAGAGCAAGATTTGTTCAAAAGAGGTAGGTTTCTTTGAAGTTTTTTTATTTTTTTTCTTACATTTTTTTAACAAATGAACTATTTTGTTTTGTTTTTATTGTTTTGTTGATTGTTCTCATTCTTTTAAGTTTTTTACTTTTTTAGTTTCAAATTTCAATACCAAAATTATTTCAATTTGTTGTGCCTTAGGTATTACAATGGAATCCACTTCTTCCTCAGGCCAATCTCGTTCAAAATAAATGCAACATCTCCTCTTTGGAAATATGTAGAAATGGTTCAACAATGACCAGGTGGTGGAATATTTATTTGGATTTGTAGTCATTGCAAAGTTCAATATACGAGCTCATACAGTTGAGTGAAAGCCCACTTGTGTAAGATCCCTGATAATGGCATCAAACCTTGTCCAGGACCTCTAGAAGGTGATGGCAAAGGCCTTACAGATGAGGTAGTGTTGAAATATATTGCTGAGCAAGAAAAATCAGAGCAAAAAGCTGGTAGTCTTAAAACAAGCCATCCTTTGAGGAAAGGATCTCGATCCATGAAACCCCCTACACCACCACATACTTATCTTCCACCTACACAAAGCCATCCATTTATGAACATCCCTCAAGAGCAAACCATGCCCTCATCAAATAAAAGATCTAAGGGACTGTTGGAAGCTTCATTTTAGAATGAGGCAAGAGATATTGCTGATCAAGACATAGCAAGATGTGTCTATGCCAATGGATTGGCATTCAACGTTGTTCGTTCACCATATTGGCAAAAAATGGTGAAATCTATTAATGAGGCTCCAAAGGGGTATAAGGGCTCAGGTTTTGAGAAGGTGCGTTGCACCTTATTGGACAAAGAGGTGAAACATGTAGCAGACTCTTTGAAGCCCATAAGGGATTCATGGATCGAAACAGGGGTGACCATCGTTTCTGATGGATGGAAAGATGCGAAAAATCGCCCATTGATCAATGTTATTGCCGTGTCCCCTAAAGGGGCAATGTTTTTGAGAGAAGTGGATTGTGAAGGACAGGTGAAAGATGATCCATTTATTGCTAACATCCTTTGCCAAGCTATTGAAGAAGTGGGCCATCAAAATGTTGTGCAAGTTGTAACCGACAATGCCAAAAATTGTAGGGCTGCAGGGTTATTGAAGTATCCCCACATTTTTTGGACACCTTGTGCTGTCCACTTCCTCAATCTAATGCTACAAAAAATTGGATCCAAAATTCAGTGGATCAAACAGCTGTATGCTAAGGGCGAAGACATCCAAATGTTTGTCACCAACCACCATATGACGCAAGGAATATTTAGACAATTCTCAAAATTGGAATTGTTGAAGGTAAGTTAATTCTCAATATTTTAAATTTTAAAATTTTCTTTTGATTTTAAATTTTGATTTTGTAAAGTATTTATAAATTTAAATTATATTTTAATTTTGATTTCCAAATAGGTTGCTGAGACCCATTTTGCCTCCAACACAATTGTGTTGAGACGACTTATAAAGGTTCGTGAGGCACTTTGTACCATGGTAATTGTTGTGACCTTTTCACACATCACCCCATTCAAAATGGGTCCCCCCTAATTTTTGCTCCATTCTGGTCTTTTTTCTTTGGTTTTGCGTCTCTCTCTCTCTCTCTCTCTCTCTCTCTCTCTCTTTGATCTTTTTGTCCTTTCGGGGATGTCCTGTCGTTTGACCTAGGTTGAAATTCTAGCTAAGTCTGTGAAATTAGGGTTTTCATTCTTCAGGCTGATTTGAGGTCAAATTGAGTTATTAAATTGAAATCAGAGCTTAATACTATGATCACAATGCTTCAGGCAAAGTGCCACTGAATTTTCACTGAGTTTTGACAACTTACTATTTTTAGTAAGTACTCAATCTGTGATCTTTTTATCAGGATTTTGGAATTCTAATTGTTCCATCACATTCAGGGTACCTCAAGGTACTTGCACGCAAAATTTGAACAGATTCTGACAACTTGCTATCTTTAGCAATTCCGGCTTACAGAGCCATTTTCAAGGTTTGCACGTATGCTTTTCCAATGCATGTCTGGAGAATATTTCTAGGTTTTTCAAGACCTTCGCGGTGATATAATATGCAAGCCGAGACGATGACTTTCAGCAATTCGGGCTTCAAAGGCTATTTTTAGGGTTTGCATGTAGAATTTTTCAGTGCATGTCAAGATATTCTTTATGGGTTTTTCGAGTTTGCTTCGCAACGATGTGACATGCAAGCAGAGTGGATCATGTTTCAAGAACTTACTATTTCTAGCCAGTGCACGCATGCAGACCGGTTTACTGGGTTTTTTGAGATCTCTCGGGTAGTGTGACATGCAAACTCATCCGACAGTGGATTGGTCACTTTTCAGACACTTACTATTAGTAGCAGGTTCACTCCGGCAGCCACCCGACACTTCAGTTCAGCAAGCAGAGCAACATGCAACAAAAATCAAGTCAAACAGAGACCATTTGAAGCACATGCAGGTTAGATTAGGGTTTCCTACTTTGGTGCCTTAAAAAGGGGGTAAAAAGCCAGAATTTCGAAAAATGAAGATATCCCGTCATGATCAGCGTCTTTCAAGCAATCTACTGGTAAAATTTGGGCACAATTCGAGCACTTACTATTTATAGTAAGTCGTCTCTAGAACATGGCTATAAATAGCAGGTCAGAATGAGGGGCAGGTATAAACAGGTTCACCAAGCAACGAGGATCACATGGTGAAAATTTCAGGCCAAACAGAGTTGTTGAAGTCAGGAAATCACAGACTTACTAAAAATAGAAAGCTAGGGCAAGCAAGTTGAAAATAAGCTAAGTGTTCAAATATGCCAAGGAGGGAGCTTGAAAAATCTCCTAAGTCAAAATGTCAGCACTCACCCTCAAATGCGCCCTTGACAGGTATGAGTAAGGTGGCATAAAAAGTTTCTAAGTGTCAAAAATGGAAGTATACCCCCTTATATGCGCCCATCATGAAGAAGGAGGTATGAAAAGTTTCCAAGGTATTTGAAATGGAAGCGGGGACTCCCATATGCGCCCAAAAAATAAAAGCTCACCTAGCTAAATGCGCCCAAGGGAGATGAGGACTTGTAAAAAGTCTAAGGCGTTGAAAACAAAAGTGCTAGGGGTAAAATGCGCCCAAGGAGGAGTGAGAGCCTCAAAAAAGTTTCTAAGTGTTAAAAATGGAAGTAGCACATGCAAAATGCACCCAAGTAGAGAGGTAATGGCATGAAAATTGCCTAAGGCATAAACATGGAAGCTCAAGAGATAAAATGCGCCCTCAAGGAAGGTGATGATATGAAATTTTCTAAGTAGTGAAATGAAGGTAAGCACATCAAAATGCGCCCTCAAGTGAAAGCTAACCCCTAAATGCGCCCAAGAGCTGAACAAGGAATAGAAAATCTTCTAAGTGTTGAAAACAAAGGCATCCCCCCTCAAATGCGCCCATCAAGTGTTGAGAGGTCTTCAAAGTTTCTAAGGCACAAAAGTAAAAGCTTGCACATCAAAATGCACCCTCACCTTGAAGAGGATAGTGAAGGCCTTGAAAAAATTTCTAAGGCACGAAATGAAAGTTGAAGGGTTCAAATGCGCCCTCTGGCGAAAGCTCCCCATGGGAAATGCGCTCAAGAAGATGAAGAATGGCGTGCAAAGTGACTAAGGCATTAAAATGAAAGTTGCCTACCTCAAATGCGCCCACCTTAAAGTTAGGGATGTGGAAATTTTTCTAAGGCATAAAAAAACGAAAGTACATGGGGTAAAATGCGCCCAAGAGGGAGATAATACTTGGAAAAGTTTCTAAGTCTTTGAAAGTGAAAGCTTGGCCTAGCAAATGCGCCCATGATGAAGAGGAGTTGAAGATTATTTTACTAAGGCGTGTGAAATAAAACCTCACTAGGTCATATGTGCCCAAGGTGTAAAGTGAGTTTGAAAGTATTCTAAGGCATTAAAAGCAAAAGTTGAGAGATGTGCCCATGAGTATAAAGGGGGGGCAACTCAAAATTTTCTGAGGCAGAGAAATGAATACACCAAGGGTCAAATGCGCCCATCATGAAGAAGGCTTTGGCAAAAATTTTAAGGCATTGAAACTTGAAGCTGGATACCCCAAATGTGCCCTCAAGCAAGGATGAAGGTTGAAAAAATTTCCAAGTGATGGGAAATGAAAGTAGCCCATGATAAATGCGCCCTTGATGGGGGAATCAAGATAAAATTTTCTAAGTATGAAGGTAAAAGATTGCATATGTAAATGCGCCCACCTTGGAGTAAGGGATGTTGAAGAATTTCTAAGGCGTGAAGAATGGAAGCTAGAAGGCTAAAATGCGCCCTCAAGGAAAGTGATGATATGAAACTTTCTAAGTAGTGAAATGAAAGTAAGCACATCAAAATACACCCCCAAGTGAAAGCTAACCCCATGAAATGCGCCCAAGGAGGTCTTGAAAATGCCTAAGGTAGAAGGAAATAGAAGTTGCAAGGGTGAAATGCGCCCTCAAGGTGTAAGAGGTTTAAAAAATTGGCTAAGGCACATACATGAAAGCACTAGAAATAAAATGCACCCTAGTAGAGAAGGTGCTTGGAAATATTTCTAAGGTGTGGCAAAGGTAAAAGCTAGTAAAATGAAACCTCACTAGGTGAAATGCGCCCAAGAGGTAAGATGATTTGAAAAGTTTCCTAAGGGGCAAAATAAAACATCACTAAGTGAAATACACCCAAGGTGTGAAATGACTGGTGTTTATTTCCTAAGTCATAAAAATAAAACATCACTAAGTGAAATATGCCCAAGGTGTGAAATGATTGGTGTTTATTTCCTAAGTCATAAAAATAAAGTTAAAGGGGTGAGGTGCGCTAGAGATTAAGGAATTGATGTGGAATGAAGTTGACATAGCTAAATGTGCCCAAGGTGAAGAGGTTGAAATAAATGTTAATGGTGGAATATTTTTTCAAAGGTCAAGTAAAAAATTAAATGAACCCCTTCAAAGTGCACCCATGAGTTAACGAAGTTGGAGATTATTTTTCTAAGGAATTTTTTAATATTTTCAGAGGGAAATATTTTCTAAGTTGCTTGGATTATTTTTCTGAGGGAGATTAAATTTCAAAAGGCGGAACGAGCTAGCAAGTGATTTTAAACCAATTGGGTGAAATATTTTAAAGAGGATTTAAATTGTCTAAGGCAAATACCATGGGGTCAAATAATTTAAATGATGGATATTTTAATGGGTTTGAAATTATTTTCCCCATTGATTTTTATGAGTTAAATTCAATTGAACGTTATGAGAAATTAAAATGGAATTTTCAAAGTGAATCAAAGTGATTTTCTCGCAAGTGATTTAATTAACGAAAGTTAATTGGCAGTTTGGAGGGAAAATTTCAAATTCTGCAGAGGAAAGAATCTTCATTTATGGAAAATGCTATGACGATTGTCTGTCAACTCGCTCACTACTTCGCCAGAATTAGAAGATTTCTAAGTGGGAAGAGTGGAGGATTAATGAAGGTGCTAAAAATAACTCCAGCACAAGTTAGCAAGATTCTCTGTGAGGAATTATTTAAGCAATGAAGTTTCTCACTTCTTCTCACCATTCGAAGTTGAGAAATTGCTGAAGTGAGAAGAACTTTCTTTGTGAAGTTGAGAGATTGCTAAGAGAATCGATTTTTTTTGAGGTTGCTAAAAGTTGAGTTGAGGTTTTATTTTCTAAGTGCGAGAATCAAAGTGCTGAAGCGTTGCTGGAGATTTTTATTTTTTTTCGAAGTGTTGAAGCAGTGTTGGTGATTATTATTATTATTTTAGCTGCTCAGAGTTAAGTGCTGAAAGTCAAGAAGCTGAAATAAAGTTTTTGAAATTTTATGCTGGAGAAATTACTTTCTTGCTGAAAATTGCCAGTTGGTGCGAATTTCTTTCAAAGGGCCAGAAGTCACGTTGCTGAAAGTTCTTTTTAAGCTCGAAGGATTTAAAGTTTGAGGTTTGGGGTTAGAAAAGTTCTATGCTGAGAGATATTATTTTCGAATCTAACTCCATGTTGCAGCCATCTCGAAGTTATTTTATATTTTTCTAAAATCTGAAGTCTAACTTATTTTATTCTGTTTTGCAGATGGCTGAAGCAAGAAGAGATGTTGCAGGAACAAGTAGGGCTGCAAGCATAGCTGCAAATATTGAAGCTGGCAAGGCAAGTGCGTCCCGACATGCAGTAATCAAGAAGTTTGCCAAGCCTTTTCTTCCAGAATCTAAGTTTTCTTCAAAGTTGGCAGGATTGAATAACACCAACCTTGGTTCATTTAATCTGGGTGCACTCAGAGCAAGAATGTACAGGTTGGGAGGTCATCCACCATCAATCACAACACACCAAATAATGAAAAGTGGGATCTATGCAGCTGTTGGTTTTCCACCAACAATACAATGTCCGGAGTTGATCATGGAGTGCGCGAACTGTTACAAACAGGAACGAAGGACTATCGTTTCTCCAGATGGCAGGTTATTTGCCAACTTCATGCCTGATGCTATTGGAGAAGCATTCAGGATTCCCACTTCTGAGAGGATGTTATACAAGACGAAGGATAGAGATGATAAAATGTATGCCTCTACTTTCGAGCGATGTGCTGGTGTTACAATATAGTCTGGATGCAGAGACCTAAACCTCCCCGCACCAAGCTCCCGAAACAAATTATTGCTGAGGATGTGAAACAGGAATACTGTGATCTCATAATGATGCTTAGCCGGGTGAACGGAAGTCCACAAGCCTACATCTTTGAGCCTTGGATGTTTTATTACATCGGGATCATAATGGAAGGAAAAGAATGTGTTGATTGGGCCAGAATGATAAGTGACAACATAGATGAGTAGTTCAGGAGCTTGAGGAAAACAAAGACAATCTACATGAGCTCGTACGTGATGTACATGTTGGCTCAAATGACCAAGTACTGAGGAATAACATACAAGGAGCCAATTGGGTGTGGCCCTGAACAGTTCAAGATCCACGAAGCTTGCCCACAACTGCATTTGACCAACATTGCCAGCTACAAGCGGGTGAATGATGCATTCACAATGCATATTGCAAGGGCTCTTCAACAGAGAACGCAACAAAGAGTATCAAAGGAAGTACAGGCATTAATTGAAGAATATGGATATTGGCTCATCCAATTTCCAAAATTTACATACATTAGGTTGCAAGGGTTCATCTCATATCCATATCGACTGCCGAGGTACCCCACTGATCGAATAATATGTTAGAGGTATCTAGGAAACTCATTGCCTACGATAAAATTCAGAAGAAGAAGAGGAAGAAGGGACTGGACTTCCCTATCGCCATGGGGAATTCAAGTGAAGTATGTCCTTCCTTGCAGGCGGCTCGAGAAGCTGAAGACGGGCTGCAGTTCTTTCATCTTACATATCATACTAGCAGGCAGGATTTCGATCCCTACAACAACATTCAGATGGTGCAAAATGTAGAATACAGGCACAGGGCCCATATCGAGGACTTCTGGGCTAATGCAGTTGATGATGCCGAGGTAAGAAGGAGAATGTTCACCAGACTACCCCTCAAATTAATTAGAGAGTGTGAAGTCATTCCGGTTCCGGATCAGGTGGATGAGGATGTTAACGTCATACAGCCTGACTATGAGTCAGTGAGGAACACATCGGTCCCACCACCAGATTGGTCCGAGCTTGAAATCATGGACTTGGATACACTTTCCATACTGGTGTTGACTTTCATGAGTTGGGTTGAAAGGCACGTGAGCCGGCTTAAGAGTAGGTCGATTGCTCTTACTTATAACCTGATGGGCGATCAAAGGCCACCATCAACAAGGAAGGGAAAGCAAATTGCCCAAGCTGCTGAAACACGGAGAGAGGTGCCGGCCCAGCCAATACCTCAGGGGGTAGAGCAAGGATCACCCACACAATCACAGACTCATTCTTCGAGTTTGAGGGAGCTTCCACTGTTTGGAAGCCAGAGAGTTAGATCAAACGAGGAGCGGGAATTTGAAGAAGTAAATCAGCCACCGCTCAGGGAGTCAGACAACCTAAGTGTCAACGCACCCAGAGGTGGGAGCCAACAGGAAGAGGAAACGACAGCTGATACCCGTTTCCAGTAGATGCTTGAAACGGCGTTGGAAGAAGAAGATACCATGGGGCAAGAGGCCCAAATTTCAGGAGATACTTAGCTTATGGAGACTGATGAGCCTTAGCAGAGTATTGTTAGAGAAGAGGTGCACGAGGAGGAAGCAACAGAAGAACAACCCCTCGTCATTTGCAATCCTCAGCAGGCGGTGCCAGATTGGCACATAAAGAATGAGGAAGGACCCTGAAGATGATATAGATCCAATGGTCGAAATGGAAGGATTCCTCAGAAGGATTAGCGCACCACCAGAAAAGAAGAGGGCTAGGAAATTTTCAAAGATTTCAACAGATGAATTCGGCTCTCGTACCCTTCAGGTTGCTGTCCTGAGAGAGGAGTGTGATCAAGATGAGGAAAGGCCGGAAAATTATGTGATCACCATTGTTGAGTTGGGTCGCCCCATTGGAGCCTAGATAATTGAGTGTGACAACTCCTATCAGGTACTGAAGGACAAATTGCTCCATACATAAGGAAAGTATAAGAAATTGAAGAAGGAGCACAAGACATTGATAGGGTATGTGCAGAATCTTGCATGTCCAGGTGAACAGGAGAACCCAACAGTTGAACTCTTGACAGAGCTTCCAAGAGACTCAGTTATTGGCCTAGAGGATTTGAAGAAGATGGAATTGTAGCGGACAAATGGGTTGGCCGTGTTCGCACTGAAACGGAGAAGTTCATGGAGGACCTCGCTCATGCTTACCGACAGGCCTCTGATGTTCTGGCACGCATGGATATAGTTGATCAAGCCTGGAGCTTGACCCAAATCTATCAGACTAAGACTGTTCTTCGTATGGAGGCTTTGATGCATATGCCTTTGCAAACCCTGGTGGATGGAGACGTGATACAAGAAGGTGACAGGTACGACTTCACCAGCTAGTACTCTTCAGTTGTCACAGGCCGTGGTTTCCACGATGCGGCATGGGCAGATTCAGCCAGAGTCAGGAAAGCGATAGGTAACATCCTAGATGGAGTCCTCAACACACTTGAGGCTATATTTGCTAGGAGACTGGCTCCAGAGGAGATAACTGCGGATGGCTTGAGAAATAAGATGGCTCCTTTCTTCTCGGCTGTGAGATCGTTCCTTTAGGATGATTTTGAGAATATCTCAGCTTTCTCCAGTATAATTCAGAACACCTAGGACGCCTTGGTCACTTGGAGAAAGTTCTATACTTAGCATAGGCAAACAGTTACGGTACTTGAATTTCAGCTCAACCACATCCCACCTATTTCAGTTCAGGAGGTTGAGGCAGTGTTAGCCTGGTTGATCGAGTTTGCAGTTAGGGAGCAGGACAACGGAAATGCCTTGCTGGATGAGGATCTTTTGGAAGATGGTGATGGGCGTTAATTGCTCATTATGGTTCCTGCAGAGGAGTGGATAATCTCTTGTACATTTATTACCCCACTCCTCTCTGTGGCGGTTTTTAGGGCAAAAACCCTAATTAGGGCATATGTGGCTCAATTTGAGCCCTTCATTGTAATTGAATCCAAGCCGTCCACTGGAATGAGCTTGCTATAAAAGGGGCGCCCCCCCTCATTTGTATACTATTAGAAGTTAGATTGAGAATTGAGCTAGAGAGTAGAGAAGGCATATAGTGAATAGCTTAGAGGTTAGCATAGCTTAGATTGAAAAGGAAAGAAAGCTTTCCCTTTGAAAGTTTTGTAAGAAGTTGTTGTGAACACTCTCATGGTATAAAGAATTTTCATTGATTGGTGACTCCTTTTATTGTGAGCAACTAGCAAGGTTTTTTCGTCTTTCCGATTCAAGTAGACTAAAGTAAAGTAGATTTTATTTTATGCAAGTAGTTGATAGTGGTGGAATACGTTGTTTGGTTTGAGTAAGTTTCATTCATCCATACCACTAGCGGGCTCGTTGATAGTGGGCTTGCCTTGTGTGGTTGACTGGAGTATCTTTGCACTTAACTTCAATTGTGATTGGTATGTCCGTATGCATCGTTGTGATGGTATTTGCATGTCGGGTCACAGTTTGAATATCTTTCATCATCCTTTGAAGATTGCACTGGCTTTGTAGAAGCTGTCCGAAGGGAGGCAAAGCATAATTTGGTTTGAAGCTTGCTGAAATTAGCCTTCGTATCCCACATTTAGAGTAGATAATAGAGTCTCTATCCCTATCCCCTTTAATTTCAGTATTTTTCTGGCTAGTTTAGGAACCTGAGCATCATCGACAAATTATTCGTATCTTGCAACTATTTCAAATTGAACAATTGTGTAAGTCCCCTTGGAATACCTAGCAAAATCACATCGAGTCAATTGAGACTATCCCCTTGCATAAGGAACCTTGGAGTTGAACGTATGATCTTTCTAGCAATCTTAGCATGCAGAATACTTTGATCAAGAGAGGATAAAGTGACCGTTGGAAACTTTATTCTGTGTTGGTGCGGTCATAAAACACCAGTCAACAGTAATCAGTCCTAATTGGTCCATATGGAGGCAATCTAGCAGTGAAAGGGCAAATAGGGTCAAGCAAAGGATCCTAGATGATAGTTGGTGGGATCGTGTTGAGTACCTCGTTAATTTCATTGAGCCTATATTGAGCATGATCCGTTACACAAACATGGATAGACCTTGTTTGGGAGAAGTATATGATGGTATTGACTCAATGATTGAGAATATGAAAACCATCATCAATGCAAAAGAGGAAGATCCTGAAGAAAAATTCTTCAAAGAGCTACAGGAAATCATGGTTGATAGATGGAACAAAATGACCACTCCATTGCATCTTCTCACTTTTGCATTGAGTCCCAAATATTATAGTCCTAAGATACTTTCTACTTCATCAAGAGTTGCTCCATATAGAGATGCTGAAGTGGCTCAAGGGTACAAGGCAGCACTTCGTAGAATTTTCAGTGATCGTGACCAACGTGATCAAGTGAGGGCTGAGTTCATGGCTTTTGCATGCTCCGGTAGTGTTGATCAGAATATGGATGCTCTTCGAGACAAGGTTAGGGTGGATGCTCATAGTTGGTGGTACTTCCATGGGCAAGAATACATGCACCTCCAACCTATTGCAATTAAAATTTTATCCCAAGTAAGTTTTATATTTTGTAATTTAATTTTAATTTATAATTTTATTAATTTTGTAACTCTTAACTATTTAATTTGGTCTTAATAGGTTGCTAGTTCATCGTCTTCTGAGAGGAATTGGAGCACATACTCCTTCATCCACTCAATAAAACGCAATAGGCTACATTCAAAAAAGGTAGAGGACTTGGTGTATGTGCATTCAAACTTGCGCCTCCTTACACATAAGCAAAGTTCCTACAAAGAAGGAGACACAAGGAGGTGGGATATTGAGCCAGAGCAGCTTGACTTGGATGCTTCCACAAGTCACTTAGCTGCACTTGATATTGATGATGAGTATGAGCCTGAAGCAGCTACTGAGTATGAGAGTAGTGTTAGTGCTAGTGGCAGTGCTTGTGCGAGTGCCACTAATGCTATTTGTGGTTCTACACAAAATGTATCATCTAATGATGCTGATGATGCTGCTTTTTTTGATGACCCATATGATTCAAATTGATCATTGATCAATAATAGCTGATTGTAAACACTTGACATTTTATGTTTGAACTTCAATTTATAAATTTATATCATGACATTCGAGTCATCATTAATATTTTAATATATGACTTAGTGACTATGAAAGTGGTGATGTATTTTTGCTATGTTATTAGACTATTAATATGGTGGTGTATTCTAAACTCAATTACTGCTGCAAATATGTATATATTTCTGATTTTTATATGTTTTTTGTATTGCCGTATCCAAGCCGTACCCAAGCCCAATTTTTTTTGACCGAATCTCGTACCGGATTCGAGTACCCGTAACCAAATCCAAAAACGAATCGGTAACTTAGACTATGCTAAACTCTAAAGTTAGCTTGAGTTTCAATGAAATTAAAGAAATGTACAGCCAATGTGTAAATCTGATAAACAAATTGAGTTTAAATGCAAATTCAGATTTGCAGCCCAGATTCAGAAATTTATGGCAAACCCTAGTTGGCTGGAAGACACCCACAATCTCTCAAATTATTATTTTTATATTCCTACAAGCTCTGAATCACCAATTACAACACTCAGCTGAATTTATGGGATCTTTGAACTCACAAGGACCTGGGCGATCCGATGCAGGTGTATGGCTGGCCCCAAATAACTTCTGTACAGACAGCTCCTAATGTACTGTAGCTCCCAAATGACTGATTTTTGTGTTGCTGTGACTGATTGCTGGCCTATGCTGACTGATTGGCGATTTTCTGAATTTTGTTATAACTTATTTGTCTTCTTCAGGTTTGTGCAGTTCAGCCTGGATTTGTATGGCCCTTCAGCAATGATGTGTAGCTGGGATATGCATTAATGCTGTCCTTGATGGTTAGCACTGACTTCTTAGTGTTCATTCACAACTCCAAATTGGTTCCTTCTGCCCCAGCTGGTATATAGCCTGTAGGTGCCAACAATTTAGTCCTGAACCTGCAACAAATATTGGCTATCTGCCCAAAATCCAGGTGCCTCTCTTGGGATCTGCTGGATGTTAAATGATATTGACTTCCTCATATGGTGCTGGGATAAATATTGAGCTTGATCAGCTCCAATTCCTGAAAATATTGCACAGTTATTCAATTTAGTACACCATGCAACCCCTGAAACATAATTGCCAATGCCAGAGGCAAGGGTTTTCGTCCTAACCTCAAATTTGCAGACAAGGGGGTTTCGTCCTTGAGTGCACACAAACTGGATCTATGATGAAAGTTGGAATATCAAAAATTCAGTAGTGAAAATGAACCAGCCAGTTTGAAAATATCCCTTCACCCTTTAGGACCTATGGGAGCTAAATCTGGATGACAAGATTTGAATAATAATTAATTATTGGGAAAGGAGGGAACATGACATATCCACACCTTTAAGAGATGAGCTCTCTAGCACAATTAGAAAGTTCCATTCTCGTCTTAGGCTTTGATCAACATTCTCACCATTCTTCTAGGCATCATAGTGTTTTGAATTCCCAAAAAATGAAGCAGTAGAATTGTCACAGTTGTGGTTTGGTTCCCATTGAGATTGATTACAGTATGCTGTTGCTGACACCCACTACCTTGTTTGCAAGTAACTTATTCATGTATTTCCTTAACAATAAGGATGCATCATTCCAAGCCTACTCTGTATAGTAACATTTTCTTTGTTCTGCTCCTTTTTGCACATAGCAAGTCATGGGAAGGCCATATGTGCAGTTGTTTTGGAGCATCCACGTCTCATAAAAAACTATTATCGTAGGTTTGTTGTTCACTTCTTGTGAAGAAGCACTTTCCTGGGTTTGCAGCCCGTATCATATTCCACTTTTGCTTGGAGTGCTAGTTGATCTTTGACACTGCCTTCACAGTTCTGTGGTTGGGTTACATTCAGGTTCAGTAATTAACCATCTTCATTTAAGTCACTGTTATTTAGAGGGTAGATCTGTCTGAAAAAAATCATCTCTATCCATTTGTAAGAGATAAACATTTCACTGTGTTATCAGTCCTTTAATCTTTACTATGCTTTGTGTATATACCTAGGAATAATCTCATCTTGGGTTTAGTTATGTTACCTTTTATGTGACATGACTTCTTAAAAATGTATGATCATGATTTAGATCTACCATATGTAATCTGAGGGTTACAAATGGTTACTAGCCAATCCATTTGCTCATCCTACTGGCTCTTGGTCAAGTACTTTTGAATTCCTATGAAAAAAGGACAAAGATCTTTTTTTGTATGCATTAGAGGGAGAGCATGTTATGATGATTGCACCTTTATATAGAAGAGTATACCTGTACCTACCTAAAAGCATTTCTCTTTGTTTTCTGCCTCTCATGAGATGTGATATTGCTTATGTTATTGATTGTGGAAGCCCTACACATCTGCTCTATTCATGGGATTTTGTCAGATTGTGGCACTGTAATTTGCCCCCAAGTTGATACTTTGGTCTATCTTAATTTTATGCCAAAATCTCAATCACTTTGGATTTTGCTTTTGGAACTGAAATTTGAACTGCAGTTTTCTGGCCTATGTAGACCTCATGAGATTTATGGAATTTGCACAGGGTTTCCCCAACACTTAACAAGGAATTTTCCATCTTCAGGTGTTGTTATTTTGCTTGTATATTTCTGATTTTTTTTATGTTTCTTGACACATTCATTGCAAGAAACTTGTGCATGTTTGGCATATTTTGCCTTAACCTCTGCAGCTACTATTCCTTGCCTTTACAAACTTGTTTTGATCCTGGTTGTATTCTGTTCTTCAACTTCAAATGTATTTAGCTTCAAATATTAATACCACTCTTGCATGGAATCTCGTCCCAAGAAGAGCACTTACAGAACAGAGGAGTCAAGGCCCAACAGTTCCAACATGGGCCTTACACTTAATCTCTCAAATATAACACATTTTTGACACTTAAATTCTTTGTACAGAATTTTTGATTACACAGAAACTATTGGAAAGTAAAAGAACATCATCCCATGGCAAATTATAAAGCAAATTTATACTTTCATGTAAAAATAGTATCATTTTTACTAGGTAATTTATGGCAGATTGAGGGAAACTCCTCAGGGCTTTGCAAGACCCACCTACTAGCCAAAGTTCCTTGGATTTTGGAAACCACTTTCCTAAGCCAAACTATGACATGTCAAAAAGGCAACGTTATGTAAATAACTCGCTGTCAAAGCCTGAATTGAATTAGACTCACCCTCTTCTTCGAGATGAAATCCCCCTGAATGTGGTAATGATGGCTGTATGGCTTTACATCGAGCTGGCTACCAAATGATTGACCCCTACAATAGGCAACCGAAACTCTAAAATAAAATCATGGTTAACTAATAGACATCACCATGCATTTTCAATAAATTCATCAAATGCTTGTCACAGGACAAGGACAAGGACATTTGTGCCATGAAAATGAGAAAGGAGGTACAAGTATCTTGTCATAGAAATCATAATGAAAGTGTTAGAATAGTCTTGACAGATGTAGTTGGAAAATCCAAATAAACAGTGAGGGAGTTACAGAGCATCCTTAGATGCCATAGGGAATGGCAACGAATCTTGTCACAACGAGCTTACAAGAATCTGCTGCCCTACATGTGAGAAAAGAAAGTTATAAACAAGTTTTGGTCTCTGATTATGGTGTTGTTTGCGAGTGTTAGGTTGTGCCTGGGAAGGTTGGCTTTGTTCAAGTGGAGCATTGTACTGCTCCTGCAAATCCTCTAAGCCTGACCGTGTACATATTTTCTCAGGAAAATACGGTTTGACAATAATTTTTAACTGTAAGGCCTTGTTTCAATGTTTATTATATTTTCCTTATTGGCTTCAAAATAATAGATTACTTGAATTTTCCAGGATTCAAAAGGAAAAGGAACAGATTCATATTTCTGTTCCAGGATTTTCATTTTCTGCTCAAATATATCTGTTTATTATCGTTTTTCAAACTTAAGAGCACAACAGTGTTGGCCAAGGAAGTCTAAATTGTTAATATGATCTCATGTTCATTTACCATGAAGGTCGGGTCTCTCTGCTGAGATCCAAATAATTATGTTGAAACTCATGTTTGCAATTGACCTCTTGAATCTTATAGTAAACTGCATGTCTTTTGCTATAAACATGATATAAAATTGAAGTTGTATTCAATTCCCCTGTAACAGTTTTTTCATCCTGATCTCATATTATACCTCTTGGACTACTGAGAAATATTGATGAATTAATGAAATTTATGGCTTGCATGCAGAATAATTATAAGGATTTGAATGTGGCATTGATGAATTCGGATCATTCGTGGACAAGTTTGACTCAGAAGGTAGTGGCCTTGTGTCTTTTCCTATGTTTGTTTCCAGCTTGTTAATTCTGCCATTGTATCATATGGAATACTTTTTAATGGTAAAGATACTTTGAGTGTTAAATGGCTTCATCAATGGGTTTAATTAGGGTAGAGATGGTGATCACCACATTAGTCAACTAATTACAGAATGATAAGCAACGCTTGTATTTTTCAGTTTTAACTATCCATTCAACTTTCAAGTGTCTTGATCTTTGCAGGTATGTACAGCACTGAAAGTAGCAGATAAGCTAGTTCAAACATCTCATGTTGAACTAGAACAACTATTGGAGAAGGTGCACACCCTTGAAAACATACTAAAAAGGGGGGAAGCAGCTTGTAATAATTTCAAACCCATGGAGGTGAAACAGAATGCTCCATCTTAGAAAGTGAATTATGTTTTCTGAAGAAGATCAAGTTTATGATGTGCTGCTATTTTCCACAAATTTGTTAAAAACATGGGTGAAGCAGATCGCTAGCAGTAGAAATACCACTTATCATAAAGCACAAATTTCTGAAAATAGAAAAGATGAACGCTTATGTACATGATTTTGTACTAATAGCAATTGCGAAAGACATTGTTGTTTGGTTTGTGTATTTTGTGCTTTTCTATATTTTTTCCATGAGCAAGGAAAACCACGCATAACTTCCCTAACTAATAACTTACCTTTGTGAATGAGTTCAGTTCAATAAGAAAGGATGTATAGTAGATTGCCTGTAATCCAGTCGCTGCAAGCTTTATCATGCTTAATTTAATTTGGTCGAGCCGTATATCGTTAGGTGTCACATTTCTTCTGAATATGTAGATGTATCAATGAAGTATATTCATCCCAAAAACACTTTTTGAATTTTGGACGAGGGTTTACGTGATGAAGATCAGGCAAAAGCTACCCATTAACGAGCAAGGTAGTTGTCATACGTCTATGGTATTATCAAAACTAATGGAGGACCAAAAAAAAAATGATCCTAAAACTTTTATATATTAGAGCATTGAATGTTTATAAAATTCTGGGTTTTCAACAGCAATGCTCATTAAGTTAATTTTCGTTTTAAACTGTCTACTGAGTTGGATGCTCAAAAACGAATCGACCATGCAAAACATTTTTGGGTCATGTTTTAATAATACGATTATTGAGTTGTTTAGCAGTTTGGCAGGCGCTTCGTTATAAATTTAGGTACCAAACAACTAATTTTTACGATAATTGTAACAAGAAAATAGACATCATCAGGTGTTTTACATTATGCCAATGATTAATGCAAAAACATATAAATTTGAGTTATTGATCGATAGATTGATTTCTTTGGCAAAATTTTAATGTATTTAGTTTGTCATTGGAGTTATGGTCAATTGTGATGCTTTAAAATGATTTTATTAGGTCAAAGACGTTTCTTATATGAAATGGACACAAGATGAAATTAATCTCAATCGTCATTCTCTTATTTTTTAAATGATTTAAAAATTTAAAAGTAGTTTTTTATTTTAAAAACAAGAAAAGAAAAGAATTGATAAGATTGAAATGAAAAGTGAAATTATATTTTATTAATATTTCAATTCTAATATATATAAATATATATATTTTTTCCTAAAAATGATTTAACAATTTAAAAATACAAAGCAGAGAAAATAAAATAAATTGATAAGATTGAAATGAAAAATATAATTATATTTTATTATTATTTCAATTGTATTAAATTTAAAATTAGTTTTACTTTTTTATTTAATTATTTATTAACTTAATAAGTTTATTATTTACTATTAATATTTTTAAATTATTATATTTATTAATATTTGTATTTTGATACATTTTGATTTTGCGTTTATTTTATGTTGTTTTAATTTTTAATTTATACTTAAATTTTTAAATTTATTTTAATTATTTGTCTTCTTACGAAATTACAAAAATAAGTAATTATTAAAATTAATTTAATTTATAATTAATTATCTTAATAAAAATTTGTTTATTGTAGAATAATTATATTTTGAATTTTTATTTTAATTTATATAATAAAATAAATTTAAAACTTAAAATCTAAATTAAAAGTTAGAGAGAAAGAAACTAACTTTTGATTGGTCATTTCGTGCTAACAATCCAAGGATAACATGTGTCCCTAGGGAGTTATGCTCAAGGTAGCATGCCATTTGATTAAGGATATAATAATTCACCTTAAGACTTCTTCAGTGTACCTATTTACGAGGAAAATAGATAGAGAAAAGATAGAGGAAGATAGAGGGGAGAGGGAGATAGAGATACAATATAGAGAGACAAAGGGAGAAATATATATATATAGGGGGAGAGAGAGAGAGAGCTCTATATTTGTCTACCTCTCTATTTATATGCTTCTCTATTTATATGTTAATCTCTCTTCCTCTCTCTCCCCTATTTCTCTCTACATTTGTCTTCCCTTCTATCTTTCTTCCTTTTCCCCTCCATCTCTTTCCCTCTCCCTATCTCTCTCCCTTACTCTCTTTTTCTATACCTATTTGTCTCCCCCCTCTCTACCCCCCTCTCTCCCTCTTTATCTCCCTCTACCTCTATATATGACTTCATATCTCTACTTTTATATTCCTTCATCTCCCCTCTCATTCTCTCTTTGTCTTTGTCTCTCCCTCTTTCTATCTCTATTTCTTCCTCTCCCTCTTCTTCTCTCCTCCCATCTCCCTCCCCCTCTCTCCATCTTTATATATTAATCTTTATCTCAATGTTCATCTCCATCTCCATCTCCATCTCCATCTATATCTCTATCTTCCTCTCTATCTCTCTACCCTATCTCTATCTCCTTACCTCTTCCCGCATCTCTTTCTTTCCCTATCTTTCTCAATATATGCATCTCTCTATCTCTCCCTCTTTCTATCTCTATTTTTCCCTCTCTCCCTATCTCCCTATCACTCCCTCTTTCTATATCTCTCTACTTCTCTCTACTCTCTCTATTTCTCTCCTCTCCCTTCCTCTCTATCTATTTATATATATCCATTTCCCTCTCTATTTTTATCTCCATATATCTCTTTGACTCACATACACACTCCCTATTTTCCCCTCCCTATATTTATCTCTATCTCATTAACACACACACACACACACACACTCCCTATTTCTCCCTCCCTATCTACATCTCTATCTCTCCCCCTCTCTATCACTTGTCTCTTATCATCTCCTTTATCTCTTACTCTTGCCCCCTTTATCTCTATCTCCCCCCCTCTCTCCCCCTATCATGCCCTCTTTCTATATCTCTCTACTTCTCTCTCCTCTCTATTCTCTCCCCATATCTCCCTCCCTATCCCCCTATCTATCTCTGTCTCTACCTCCCATTTCATGTCCCATATATCTATCTCTCTTTCTCTTCCCATATATATTTATCTCGATCTTTTTTTCTCCCCTTATTTCTCTCTCCCTCTCGTTGTTGTTATTTTTCTACCTCCACTCTCTATTTTTTGTCTCTCCATCTCTCCTCTCTCCATATCTTCTTATCTATCTCTCTATCACTCTATCTCACCATCTATGCCTCTATATCTCTCTCCCCTCTCCCTCTATATTTGTCTATCTCGTCCTCTCTATCTCTCACACTTTATCTCCCTATCTCTGCCTACCTCTATCTATCTTGTTGTTTATTTGTCTCATTCCTCTCTCTCCCTCTCTCTCCCCCTTTCCCTCTTCCTAGACCTCTATATCTATATCTCTCCATATTTCTTCTTCTATCTATCCCTCTATACCTATCTCGTTATCTCTCCATCTCTCCCTACCCTTATATCTCTCCCTCTCTCTACTTCTCTCTATATATCACTTCCTATTTCTATATTTATATTTCTATTTCTCACTCTCTCTCCATATCTATATATGTATCTCTTCCTTCTCTCTCTCTCTCTCTCTCTCTCTCTCTCTCTCTCTCTCTCTCTCTCTCTCCATATCCATATCCATCTCTATCTCTATATTCCTCTATCTCTATGTCCTTACCCCCTCTTTCGTGTGCTCTTCCCATCTTTATCTCTCCCCGTTTCTATCCCTATACCTCCTCCTCTCCCTATTGCAAACATTACATGACTCTCTTGGTAATGAAACCTAATTATCTTCTCGATTCAGAGATTTTGTTTCAGTCATGTATGGATCCCTATAAGTGGATGCATACTTGATTTGAAGTTACCACTTCTCCATTGAGACCTTTGTTGCACAAACAACATAATTTGCTAAATAGCCCACCAATTAACCTCACATTTTGTGCAAATATATGCAAAAGTTAGACCATTTTTTTCCCTAATTGACCTTCCATACTTTTGGCGTACCCATTGCACAACAAGGTGTGATTGCTAGTATTAATAAAACTAGTTAATTTATTTATCTTGAATGTTTTCGTTGTCAATAGAGCTCAACTATGGGTTGTTTTGGGTGTTGGGGAAGGTGGGTTAGGGAGAGAGGTGATGACATTTATTTGCTCCATTAATAGGGTTTCTTTGGTTCTCTTTCTTTTGATAGGAAGATAAAGCATGAATACAGTTATATAATTCAAAATATCATAAAAGCTACTGTGTGGAAGGCAGAGACCCAAAATTCTAAGGTTGAAAATTGCATATTACATACTTTTCACCTTATGTTTTTGTGCTCATTTTGGTGAATCCTTAGACATGTTTTAGGGTTCATTTTGATTGTTTCCTAGCCTAATAACCCATCTCTAGCATGTCATGTACACCAAACCAGACATACCTAGCTATCACCAACCCATCTTTGAAAGCGTAAGTGTTAGTACTTGAAGGAAACCAATGCCCTTGGGCATTAATGTCCAATTTAAATTTTAAAATTTGGCTCTTTTCAAAACCCTATAACCTTGCCTTACTAAGTTTTCCCACTAATGGATACCTTGAAACTAGGGCATTCTATGTATGCATTTGAAAACCCTTATGTTCCACCAATTTTTTGGGATGGGGATGGTAGGGGATGAGAGGACATATTTTTGGTATAGATTTTTGAGAGCCCTTTTTTAGGGGATGACTATTAAATGAATAGGAAAAATTCAAAAAATAGGAAATTACGAACATTCTTATGATAACATTGATAATGCAATGATCATATATATTATAGAAACTTAACATTAGAGTTGAAGATCATTAGGAGCAAGACACTAGTGTCAATGGGGCCAGTATGCCCTAAGAGAGGACATGGGTGCCCCAAGGTAGGACGATCATTTGGAGCTAAGACAAGAGTGCTTCATTATCACACATTATCCTTAGTATTCTATTATTTAATTAAATAATTCCTATTAGTAAATTAAAGTGAGCTAAATATCCATCAAATAAATAAACAAAATAAAATTCCTAATAACCATCTAATAACCATCAAAATATTTAAATAAATATTAAATTCCATCTTATATGCACTCATTATCCATTAAAATAAATTAATGAATAAATCAAATCCACCTCATGAATTAACTAATCAATCAAAATCACCCAACTCATGCATATAATCACTTGACTCACCCATACACTTAGTTAACTATTTTATAGAAACAGTTAACTCCTAGTTTCCTTCATGTAAACATTTAACTCACCAATCAATTCTATTAACAACTTAATCAAATTGAGTTGACTAATATCATCATTATAATTAAAAATTAACATAGTTTTCAACTTCCTTTTGCTTGCCACCTCTCATCATCAACTCCACCAATCATGAATCAGTCTTGTAATCCAATATCAAATCTCATTCATTCATTTCTCTCAATAAAATTTTATAAATTCAACCTTTTATTCATTATTTGATTATCAATCTTTAATACAACATTATTCTATCAATATCAATTTTATAATCCAAGGAATGCTAAGTGTGGTGAAAGAATGAGAGCATCTACATATCACCCATATCATGGGCACATTATGCAACATTCAATTAAAAGTTTGCTTGGGTAGAGTAATTATATTTTAAATTTGTCTATTTTTAATGCATTATTCGTTTTTTTGCATTCATTTTGATAAACCTCACATAAAATTTGACATATTTTTCATTTGCACGATATAATTTCTAATTTTTGCTTGCAAATTTCTAACATTTTTGGGGAGGTGAGTGTGGGTTTGATTTAAAATACCATCTTTGAGCCCAATCCCTTGATTAATAGTTGAATAGTTGTGGATTCTCCATGTATTAATTGTTGGTCTTCTTTGTTGTTGCATATTAGGTTTTTAATCACTTGCAATACCATATCATATTTCAACGCACCTATCTACATTATCTCAATATGTCAATGTAGGTATAAAGAAACCAAAGTTGACCATTGGCATTTTGGTGTCCCTTTTTGTGGTAAGCTTGACGATATTGTTCAAGATTCTCTTTGGTGGGAAGAAACCGTTGGAAGAGGAGCAACTCTTCGCCAAAGGAGATCTAGGCGTGAGACAGTAGGAGGAGTGCACACATAATCTGCATTCATCAAGTTTAGTTATTTGGAGGAGTCAGATAACATTTTGCTGGTTGAACCTCTGGTGGATGCGTGTGGAAGCAATAATAATGGCAGCTTTCAAGTGCTACGACCTGCAAAAGGAAGAGTTTGGGCTGTGGAAATATTTGCTGTAATGCATATGGATTACCATTTGCTCCTTTGTTGAGATGGTGTTTTCTTCATTTGAGTTGTTGAAGTGTCAATCAATAGTCCTATTCCAAAGTGATGAAAAAATGCAAGTGAATTTTATTGAGCACAATAATTTTAAGCAAACTCTGAAAGTAATTTATTTAGCTGTATGTGCACATTTGGTAGCTTTTTTAATCATGCCTTGGAACAAATTATGTCAGCTCATAAATTACTTAGTTAACTGTGCCTCCCAACTGCTATATCCACTCGCATTAGTCTCTACCCCACTTCCATTCCATGTAGTGAAAGCTGTTTGGCAGCGGCTTAGAAGTGCTGCAGCCTGCACAAAGAAGAGTTTGGGTTGTTGAAACGCTCCTCGCCCCACACCGAGAAACACAAGATAAGTTACAGACATGAGACAAAAGCCTTGTGGCACTACTATGATACAAAGTCTTGCTAATCTTTTGTGATCATGTGAAGCCAGAACATTAAAGAGAATCTCTTATCCAATCTCCAAAAGCAATGGTACCTGAATTAATTAGGATGCAATCTGTTCGATATAATTAGAGACAACAATTCTTAGCTGAAAATTTAACTGATCAGATTGTCAACAAATCAATCAGGATATGAAAGACTTGTCATATTCTCTCTCAGGGTCGAACATAATGGAAATGTCTATACAGATCCGAGAATGCACATTTGATCGAATTTATTAATTAATTGAAAATAAAAACCTGTTGTGTTATGATTTTTACGATAAAAAATGCATTCTCAGAACTGAATGACAATAGTAAACATAATCCCTTTACTTGTTAGGAAACGAAAATGTAAGTAAAATTGACAAGTGCTATTTGTGACTGTGACTGTGCAACTACTTGTTTTTAGTGTGTCGAAATTAACTACTGGTATACTTGTCTCATTGTGCAAGTTTCAATAGTATTAGCTATTGATAAGCTAATTCAATTATCTTTAGGCGCTAATTCAAGTGTTGCTGGATGTTTATAAATGTATGTATCTCTGGTCATAGTTGTAAGGCAACTTGGTCTTGTCAATTATTAAACATCTTCGTTTGAGTAATTAAAATTTGCATGTTCAATTTAGTTTTCTTTTGGGTGTAAATTTATTTGTATAATAAACTAGAAAAATTTAAAAATAAGAACCACTAAAACATAAAAACAAATTCAAAAATTGAAAATCCTTTCAATTTTTTTTAAAACTTAAAATTAGAAAACACAAATCACAAAAATAATATTAAAATTTAAAAACTAAAAAAAAACACATCAAAGAAATTAAAACTTAAAAAAATTAAAACTTGAAAAAATATTTCAATGAGAATCATATACTCCAATCGCAAACGATGTTATGCTATCTTGCAATATCACTAATCTTGTGCCATCTAAATGTCTCATGCACCATACAATCATCAATCCATTGTGCAAAATCCATAAACATACAAATTATTATCCAATCCATGTGCACAACTCAAAAATCCCTTCCATGTACTAATCAGTAGCAACACAAAATGCCAACCCTCCCTCATTTCATCCAAATAAATCCACATGCTCAAACACTTGCCAAACGTGGCTTGTCCTAAATCAGGATCCAACCATACAAACTAATCCCTCTCGTGATCCCCTACCATCTCAAGAATCAAGCATCCTACTAATCCACCTCATGATCCCCTACTATCTCAAGAGTCAAATGTCCCGAACTTCATGATCCCCTACTACCTCAAAAGCTAGATGTCCCCATCAATCCACCTCATGATCCCCTACTATCTCATGAGCCAAATGTCCCCACTAATCCACCTCATGATCCCCTAGTATCTTATGAGCCAAATGTCCCCACTGATCCACCTCATGATCCCCTACTACCTCAAGAACCAAATGTCCCCACTGGTTGAACACATGATCCCCTACTATCTCAAGAGCCAAATGTCCCTACTAATCCACCTCATGTTCCACTACCATCTCTAGATCCAAGCATCCTACAAATCCTCCACAAGATCATCTCAAGATACAATCACTCCCATCAAAATCATTTCCAAACTAAGATTCTATCACCTTGGTTCCTCCAACTTCATTCGATCCAATTTTCTTGCTATTGAGGAACCTATAACCACATCCACTCCTTACCCATCCAATAATGGATTCATGTCTTGTTTCCAAAGCAACCAATATCCAATTGGCAATCCCATTTGTCACAAGATGCATTATCATGGCAACGAACTAGGACTTCATGAGCAAGATATCTTGGAAACCATATAAATCAAATAAAAGTTAAGATTTCAAGGCCTCAAATACAAATCCTAGGACAAAGATGTTGGTAATATCTCTACTAATGCTAAGGAAACTCCTTCCAACATTCCAATAGGAGTGTCCCATTTCTCTAATAAAATAATTGTTGTTACTAATTTGCTTATTGAACCCATCACCCCTATCACTCCTACCACTCCCCCCACTAATCCTTTCATCAACCTTAGCCATCCATCACTTAAAATCGTCAACTAGAATAAAAAAACTCACACATCATTGGATTTGATCCAACATGATGAAACCATCACCCAACTTATAGGATACTAAGATAATCTCTTCCCATGGGACCATACCTTCACCTTTGGAAGCAACTTGAATGCCAAAACATATATAGTGAAAAATCCACACAAATCCAAGGATCACCGTATCCCCAAGAATCAACATGTAAACAAAAATTGAAACTAGATCCAATATTGTCAACACTTAAAAAATCCACAAAGGCCCATCCAACAAAAAGAATATACCAAAACAATGTGGATTCCAAATCAAATAGAAAACATCAAAACAATGTGGATCCCCAAGAAAAAAACAGTGCATTTAAAAATATCGTTCAAATATGCTCCTCCGCAACCTACAAAAATTCCTTAATCCAAACATTCCTATCCTTCATCACAATCCCACATTTCTCCATCTACATCTAAGCATATCCATCTTCCATTGTCTAAATCCATTTTGGTCCTTTATGTACCAAAATAAAAAATTTACAATCCTCTATCCCCTAAATATTTTTTGGGTTCATACATCCCAAAATCAACCACTAAAACTCCCCCATCTAAATCCCAACATCCAAAATCATATCTTAACCAATGCTCCATTGTCTAACATGGTGTATGCAATGGTTGGTCTTGGTTCTCCTTGATCCCATGAAGTTCCTCATGCCATCCCCTCTATCCACCCATTATCCCACATATCACACTCCTTTGATCCACACCTTTGCATAAATCACTATCCATTCTTCATACATTTTCTTGATCTCCCTTAATAACATCTTCCAACATATTTGAGTTCTTAGCACCAACATCTCTACAAGGGATATTATCTTCATGGAAACAAATGCTCGAGTCTTTCCTTTGTCTCCTTTATCCTCCATACACCCTCTTTCCCATCCCATCCTAAATCCAAAATCATAAATACAAAAATAAAGATATAATCCATCTAATGGTGAAAATCACTTTTTGTCATGCCTTGGGTAAGTACCATGATGAAAACCTAGAAAAAAAACATCATGTGTCCCCCATCCACTAGCACCATACATTTGGGGGAAAATTTCTTCCATCTTATCTCCTTTCTATCTCCATATCCATTATATCTACTCATGGTTCCCTTCCTATCTACCCATCCTATCTCCCCCATCATATTCAAGCCTTGCCTTCTCCACACATCCCCTTCTCATTCCTACATATATTTGAAATATTTTCCCACACTAGTTTCAACATAACCATGACAATATATCTAGCATGGGCCATATTATTTTTCATGTGATATAATCCTTAGAGATCCATCCTAAATCCCTTCAAAAACCCATCTTCTCTACCCATGTCACAAAATTTCTTTCCTATGATATTTTCTATCCTCATGGTTCCTTCACACAAACATGCTTAGTCTTCACCAATCCCCCCATCTCCTATCAAAGCGATCCACCCATCCTCTTTGTCTTTGTTCATAGCCTTGGTCTTCTCTTGTCATTGGTTATAAACAATCACCTAATTCAATGCACTCCCATCCAACCCACTTATCTAAAATCCCCCACACTCCATCCCGATCTATGAATTCATACTCAACAATGTCATGCATCATCCAAAAATGTCCATCGGTTTTTCTCCTATCCTTGCTATAACCCTTGATCCAATTTATTCAAATTGTTGTCAATAAGGATATCTTGTTCCCAATATTGACATTCTTCTTAGCATCAACAACATTATTAATAGACATATCATTCCTAATCCTTGCATTATTCTTGTCAACAATGCTATTATCACCATTATCATCATCAATCCATCAATTGGTTTTCAACTTGAGTAGAGGAAACATCATGTTTGCCTTTGCATCATTGTTTCACATTGGTGGTAGGTGATTACATCCTACTTTGGAATAAATATTAATACATGCCTTTGGTTCACTTTGTGATTTGAATTCCTCCTATAATACATAAGTTTCATGCATTTCCCACTTTCATTAATAAAAATATATTTCCATCCTCTATTTGATAAAACATCAAACAAAATCCTAAGCTTCACATCCACAAACTACATGTTTGACACATCATGCTTTCAACACCAAATTAGAAGCTCAAATTAAACCTTGATAAAATGTAGTTGTCTAATGATTTTTCATAGTGAAACTTACCTACTTCATACACCACTTGTCTTTGTAGGATGCATCCTTCCCCAAATAAAGCATTATCCTCATTCATTTATCCTCTTAGCACCTTGTCAAGAGGTAATATTGTTGTATGTTAGTTGATAGTTTATCTTTTGCTTCTTTGATTTATCTTTTTTATCTTTTCATTAATATTTTGACCCATACAATGCCTACTCATGGTCACCACAATCATTATATATCATGTTTCACTTTGATTAACATACATTGGGGTATCGTCTATTGTTTATGTGAGTCATGTTTGTTGGTTGTTCCCTCGCAAGACCCACCAAGGTTAAACACCTTGATATGTGATGTGAAATCTTCTTTGTCTATTGTTGTCTCATCATAGATCTGCCAAGAGCATCAAATTCCTTGTGAGTGTTGGAGTATCCTCTTGTTTTCTATTTTTCTTGTGAGCTAGTCCATGTATTGGATACACCACCACCTTGGTCTTAAATACCCTAGTGCATAACATCCATTTCTATATCAAAACACATGTTAGAATAACAAATCATTGCAAAATAATCAATCACCCATAATCATATATCCATAAATACCCATCCTACATTTTTTCACCTTCATTTTTCTTACACCTATTTCTCCATTTCTCTTTTGTCTTTTTTTTCATCATTTTTCTTTCATATTGATTTTTCCTACCCATTATTCTTTCAAGAGGTCACTCATGTAACCTTTGTAAAAATAACCTCTTGAGGAATCATCCCACCATGCAATTTCCATTATTTCATCTATTTGATTGATATATATCATTATTTTCTTCATCTCTTCTAATCCATTAGATTCCTAGCTACTTTTCTTCTTTGAAATAATGTTATTTTGAACATCGTCTCATTGAGGGAAAAATGTAGACATTGAAATAATTCCACTTTCATCATTTTTATATTATTAACACCATATGGAAATATTTGTTATCATTTGATTATTCATTATCATCCATTATCCTTAGTATTCCATCATTTAATTATATAATTTCTATTATTTAATTAAAGTGAGCTAGATATCTATTAAATAAATAAATAAAATTATTTTTTCATAATATCCATCTATTATTTGTTAAAACATTTAAATAAAATATTCAATTCCACCTTATATGCACACATTATCCATTAAATAAATTAAGAAATAAATAAAAGCCACCCTATGAGTTAACTAATCAATCAAAATCAATTAACTCATGCATCCAATTGGTTGACAAACCCGTGTACTTAGTTAAATATTTCATGCAAATAGTTAACTCCTAACTTCCACCATGCACTCACTTAATTGTTTCATGTAAATAGTTAACTTAGTAATCAATTTTGTTAACAAGTTAATCAAATTGAGTTGACCAATAATCACTATCTTAATTAAAAATTAAGATAATCTTCCACCATGCTTATCTTAATAGACTTAAAATGAGCTTAGAAACATTTTATTTGGTGTTTAAAATAAACCTTTTAGTCAATTTTCATAGTTGGGTGGCCTAGTATTGCACCTAGGCAACCCTGTTATAAGCTAAGTTAACCTAGCCTCCTAGAAAATTGACTAACATTACGGGGGTGGCCTAGTATTCTAGGATGGCTTGGTTTTGTAATCCAACAAACGCAAATTTTTGGCTAAGTGTGTTGGGGCGACCTGGTACTGTGTTGGGTCAACCTTGTCCCCATACAAATTATAGAATGTAAAACATCTTAACCAAGGTTAGTTAAGGGTTTTTTAAGTCTAATCCCATTATCAGATAATTTTTATTTTATTTGTTCTGTTTGTGGCGATCATTTTCATGGACTAGGTCTTCAAAAACCTAGTTAAGTTTACTCTCCTTTTGATCTTGTTAGTTCCTCTCAGTTTTTGGACCTCAAATGGGTTAACCATATAAAAAAAATGTTCATAATGGTCCCAGGGGTCTAGTGATGTTTGGAACCTATCCTTAAAATTCTTCATTGAGGACTTGTGGGTTCTCTCGCATCATTTTGCATGTACTCATCCAAAGTTGTCTGGTTGGAAAACCTAGGGTTAGTGAGATTGTGCACCTTGTCTTGTTATTTCTTGGGAAGGTTTTGAACCTTCATAATTGTTCTTGTTAGTGTTTGCAATATTCCTCATTGGTCTTGAGGTGTTGAGTAGCAGTATCTTTCCATTTGTTTGATGTCATGTTGCGATGAGACATCTTGGGAAGTGTGTGGTTGTCTGGAAGTGACTATTATCATTCTAGTTAGTGTCCATATTTGTACCTCCTGGTTAGCCTCCTCTAGTGAAGGATTTTCCTTGTTTGGTTGGTTAAGTCATTCTAGATGTGGATTGGAGGTTGACAATTCCCTCATCGTATTCTACAATTTTGTTGCAAGAGAACGTGATTGTGGGTTGTAATTGATCGCCGTGTAAGAGATGTTCCTTCAATCTCTCTCTTATTATTTATGGTGGATTTATTCCATGATTGATTAGTATTTTGTTGTTTCCACCTTTATTATGCAATGGTTAGGTCATCTTATTATTGTTTTCATCATGTCGTTGTGTTCATCCGACACTTGTGTGCATGTTGTTGTGTAAGTGTGACATGTTGATGTCGTATCATCAGTGTTGTGGTTGTTTTATTTCAATTTTTTTTGCTTGATCAAGTTTTTCCTTGTGCTTTAGGACGGGCATTACATATATCTTTACCTCTCCCTCCCTTCCTCCTTCCCTCTCTATTTGTCCTTGTTTAGATCTCTCTTTCTCTCTAGACCTATCTCTCTAGCTCTCCCTCTCTGCATCCTTCCCTCTTTACATAACTCAATCTCAACTCTTGTCCCTATCCCTCTAGCTATCTCTCTATATTTCTCCCTCTAGCCTCTCACTCTCTCTATACCTACCTCTCCATCCCTCCCTCCCTATTTATCTCTCTCTCTCTCTCTATATATATATATTGTAGGCATGCAAAATTGACCTAACACCTATCACACACTTTAAATGACATTTTCACATCATCAACATCATTATCATCGAATATCATTTCATTTCACATCAATAGCATCGAAAAACCCTATTTTCCTCTTAATTGAATAAAACAACATTATTTAATTAATTCACTTTTTCACCATTTTTGACTAATTAAATAAATTCCATTTATTTAATAAAGTCCCAAAACCCTATTTTTGCTATTAATTAAATAATACGACATTATTTAATTAATTCACGTTTCATCAATTTCGACCAATTAAATAAATTACATTTATTTAGTAAATTCCTAATTTTATTTTATTTCATTCTTATTAGTTAAATAACATCAATTATTTAATTATGTCACTAAAACACTTTATTCCCCTAAGTCGATTGAATTAATAAAATCATAATAATTTAATTAAATAACTTTCCCTCCAAATTTGAATAAATTGAATAAACTATTCAAAACATTATAAAAAATAAATCAAACTAATGCAACTTTGTTTGCAAAAGTCAAACTTGATTTGCACGTTCAACTCCAAAAGGAGTTAATTAATTAAATCAATTAATTAATCATTCTCAACCACTTCCCTAATTGAGAAAATTGTGAATCACTGATTGCTCAATCTAATTCCTGACTAATCAATCTAATTCCTAGCTGATCAATCTAATCCTTGACTGATCAATATATTCCTCAATCACACTAATTACGTAATCTATTTGCACAGATTATGCCCATCTAAATCCTCTCAACAACTTTCGACCGCCGATCAAGATATTCTACTACACGATCCTAATCATCCATTTCAAATCACAATTTCTATATAACAAACCTCTTTCCTCACAAAAAAGGATTGAAGAACCAACCTATTTTGTGCAATGAAGTACTACCCAGATCATAATCTACATTGACAAAGCTTCAACATATCTTCGGTCAACAACACACATCATTCTTCAAAGCTCTCACATGCAACAATGGAGGCTTCACAGTGATATGAACAACCCAACATCTTGTGAATACACTTCAACATAGGATGGTAACACTATTATTTTCATGAATTCATTCATGTTTTCATGTTTTGATTTTGTTTCTTGAATTCAGTAATAGTTTAGTTTCATTTAGTGAGTGAAGGAATAGATCTAGATTCTTGTTTTGATTAGATTAGTTTCTATTTCATTGCATTTATCTTGTATATACTCTCGGATTTTCCCCCTCACACCTGCTAGCATGCTCAGTGGGACCTCGGTCCTTAACACTAACGATTTCATGAGCTAATTTTGAAGTTACAGGTCTCAGAAGTGCTTTGGAAAAATCTTCACGCACAGGTTCCAGAAAATTTTTGCACTTGATTTCACAAATATGGGGCACTTGAATCTATTTCCAGTGCACTTGACACTATTTTTTGTGCTTCTGACATTTCTTTATGCTTTTGTCTTATGACAGAGGGCGCTTCTGATTTTTTTCAACGCCTTTGCCTTTTGACAGAGGCTATACTTGACTGTGTTTTTCTCGTTTTTTCTTTGTTAGGATTTTTTTTGAAAGATGAATTTTAGATTTCAATTTATGACATTAACAATTGCTCGATTTGGATGTTTGACAGGTACTAATGTATGTTTTTGCAAGATTTGCAGAAGCATAACTAATTTTTATCCACAAATGATTAACACATTTGTTACAGGGAAGATGAACGGTCAAAGAGTTTCAAAATTTCAATGCTTTTTAAGTTATAAATCCTTCATTTTGGTGCTTAAAAAGAACCCTACAAACAACACATTTTTGATTTAAGTGCTCTAAAATGAATCATTTTCAAAGATTTCTTAAGTTAGGATAATTTTCATTTGGTGCTTAAAAAGTACCCTACAAACAACACATTTTTTATTTAAGTGCTCTAAAATGAATCATTTTCAAAGCTTTCTTAAGTTAGGAGAATTTTCATTTGGTGCTTAAAAATAACCCTACAAACAATACATTTCAATTTAAGTGCCCTAAAATGAACTCTTTCCAAGCTTTCATAGTTGACTTGGTGCATAAAAAGAACAACACAAACAAATGATTCAATTGGTTCTCTAAAAAGGTTTTTAAGCTTTCAAATTAACACTTGAAATGTTTGATTTTCTATTTGGTGACCAAAACAATTTACTTTTGTTGACGCATGCTCACATTCATTTTTGTTGACCAAGTAAGACCAGGATTGATTTAGAAACACTCAAGTTTTGGGCTTAAAAAAGAACAAATTAGTTTTTGTCTTGCACCTTTGCTATCTCATTGATTGATATCCAAAACACTTCCATTGGATGCTTTTAAAAATAACCATTTCTATCTTATTCACTCTTTTTTGGGGATAGCACCGCTCGAGGTGCTTAAAAAGAATTAAATTTCTATGAAGTGTATTCTATCTATTTCGTGTTTAGCAAGCTAGGTTTTTGTCTCCTCTCCTCACACCTTTTGGTGATCTTGGGTGAGCGAAAACATCTTGAGTTTTGCACTTTGTTTATTTTCAAAGCATACCTTTAGAGGGCCTGCCTATTGAGACACATCCCACACTGGAGAACTCATAGGCAACCCAAGCGACACTTTGTTTTGGTCTGCTATATAAATTATTGTGGGTGTGAGGAAAGTTCATCATCCACCAGGTGTTGTTCTATACCGACATCAATCTCCCCTAGTATCCATGTGATACGTAAAAACCCGCAAGGGCTGGGAGGCCTCTTAATTGAGAAAAATGCTGCATGTATAGAAATCCACAAATAATAATCCCAAAACATGACCAAGAACCAATGTTTGTAGAAGCATCCATTTTATCTAAAAACATTATTTGAAAGTGGTGCATCAAAATTTACTTTCGAGTAGTTACTTGCCATGTCCAACTTCAGGACTGCACCATAAGTTGCATATAAAATCATCCCTTTAGGGCATGAGGCAAGCCTACCTAAGAGGATGGTTTCTATCTCTAGGGTTGTGATGTTTGTTTATGTAAAAATTGCCAAAACATTCAAAAAAATTGACATCAGACATTGTGCTTGAGCTAAAAGGAACATATCAAAACAAACACTAAACATTATGGTTGAATAACAAACCCTTTGACTTAGTGTATTCTTTTAAGAGAAGCCCTATATTTTCACTCCTTAAAGGTTTCCAAATATTCAGGATTTAATTTCAGGCTACATTGGCTCAAAGTAAACGTTGGAAACTATGGCTTGGGTATTGTGATTTCACAACTTAAAGTCATAGACATGTAGGTTAAACAAGTATATGCTTTTTGAGTCAGTTAAATACGATTGTATCACTTGCCAAATCTCAACGAAAATATCAAACCAGATCATCCAAAACTTCAAAAATCATTCAAGCTACTACCAAATACTAAACCTGGATTTTTTTTTTGAACATAGGTCGCTTCTACTGATTTTTTTATCACACTTGACAAAGAATTGGTCACACTTGCCAAAAAAATCTCACCTTTTCTCTTTGTTTCCAAATAGATATTGATGAAAATCTGTTGCCTTTGACAAAACCAGTGCACTTGCAAAAACTTAGTGCACTTGATTTTGAAAATTTAGTGCAATTGGCAACAATCTTCTCACAGTTGACCACCTTGGTTGCTTTTTCTCTGTCCTGTTGAAAGTTAGAAAAATGAACTAAAGTTGGTTACAGGATCCTTGTTGAAACAAAAAAATTGGAAACCCAGATAGGTCATATAGTCCTTCATCCACTCTCAAAATTCCATCCTACTTTTGGAAATCAAAATTAGAACAAACAAACCTAGATTATTCCCTCACACTTCTAAGATATCAACAGTTACTTGAACCTCAAGGCTAGTTCAAGTAAGCTTTTCTGCAACATATCATCTAGAAGAAGAAGTGAGATATCAATCTAGGCCTTTCAACATTTTGAGATCCAAGAATAGTGTCATTACAAAACAACACTCAAGCCTTAGGGTCTTGAGCTTCATAACAACCATATCAAAACATCAACACTTTCACCTTATGACAATTTAGCAACCAATTACTCTAGTTCAACAACTGAACCTTACACCAGTTATCATAGAACCAAACTTTGAACTAATTAAAGGAGAACAAATAGATATAATGAGTAGTTTGAAGAGCTTTATATTTGAGACAAAAGAAACACCCAATCAATGGAGAAACACAACAAACATCTTAGATAAAGAGGAAGAGAAAGCAAACCTAACAACCAGAAGACCTATGTTACCACCACCCACGTGGCAATAGGTACCCATCCTTCATGATCTATGGAAAGAGAAAAATACTTAAATGAAAGTCTATATTCCACCTTTTAAAGAGGCACCATAGCTCAAAGTATATCAAGAGATGTGCCTTGAAGATTTACTGCAACCGAGACACCTTGGTAAGAAATCGTTACGCTTGCTCTTCAAGGAGCGAACCAGACTGGTATATCCAATTTGGGCTTGTATTTACAACTCTCACATTGCAATAGAAATCATAATTAAATAGACAACATCATAGTTATGATTCACATTTTTTTTGCAAAAGTATGGCAGTTGTTTATGACAACCACACACCCACAACATAGAAAGAACATGGAAGCCAACAAAAGCAACACTACCGTACCACTAGAAAACACCACAAACAATGAAAGTAACCCATAGGGATATAAACCAAGTGAACTTATGACATGATATTGAGCATCATAAAATCCCCAACAACATGTCAACATCAATCTATTACCCAAATTAATCTTATCAAGGGTCACAACATCAAGGGTTTCAAAATCATCATCAAGGAATAAGTCCAGAACATCAAATTTCCCAAATGAAATTAAGAAAAAGATTGAGAAACTTGAACAAAATCAAAATATGACGTATCCCCAATACCATGTTCAATGTCTAAACATCGCATATCCACAACAAACAAACATCATTCTACAAACACCTCAATATCTACATCAAAAACACTTCCAATATCATCAAAACATTGATTCATATCAACAACAAAATTATCAACCACAACATCAAGTGAATCAACAACAACAATGGTCACAAAATCAAAATCAAATCCATCAACAATATCAACCTTCAAATCAGGAAATTCCAGCTCAAAATCCATCTCCACCACAACCAACCTTACAATCAAACCATATTGCTAAACGTGAGTATACTCCTTTAGGGGAGTTAATTGAGAGTGTGTTAACCCAATTAATCGATGCCAAGCTTATCACACTTCCAAAATTTCCACAAAGTGGTGAGCCCACCATCAAATTTCCATGATATGATGACAAGATCTATTGTAAATACCATGGATTAAAAGGGCATGATGCATCAAAATGTTTTACATTCAAAAAATCTCATCCAAGAACTCATTGATCAAGGAGAAATAGCTATTGAAGACAACATTCAAGGTCCATCTACCAATGAAAACATTGACAATATCTCAAAAATGTTGAAAACTATGATCAAGAGCTATCTATCACCGATCACATTGACAATGTCTCTACATCATCTAGTGACCAGGAGGACATACATCAAGAATTTAATCCCAAGCATGATCAAACTCAATCAACCAAGTCTAGCAATGATCCAGTCCAAGATATTTTGACATCATCCAACCTCATGGTAGTATATATTGAGGATCAAGAGACTCTTAATCCAACACTTATACCCATGCAAAAAATCTAAGCCAAGAGCTATCATCCATATGTCTGCATTTCGAGGAAATCCAAGGATCCTTTACTAGAAATGCCTTCTTTGAAATTGATTCATATCAAGAGCACAAACCAAAGCATATCGAAGATAATACCATACAAAGTCAAGGTCAAGAATCCCTATCATCAAAATACTACAATGACTTGGCAGATATCTTCCAAGCCATCCAAGGTTTTCCAAAAGAAGAACACATCCATATGCCAAGCAAACATACATCTACCCATGAGATTCTTACTCCTAATGGACATGTAGATGATCTTCATCCAAAACAAGAGTCTCATACTCTTGATATCATTACCAAGGAACAAAAGTCATCTACTCTTAACGTCTTTACACAGGATCAAAGCACAAACAAATCTATAAACATATTTGCAATTGATCAACAAGAAGCATTAAAATAAAAAATATCCTCCAAGCAGGTTGAAGACATTGAGCATGAAAATATGGAGCACAATATCTTAAAATCAACAAAGATAACTGAAAATCATGAGCAACTGATTATTGGGTATACAACAGTCAAAGAAGCACCAATACATTTTGAAGGGCCATAAAAATCTGATATTTCATAGGATCAAGTTGAAAAAATCAATCAAGAGGTTATCCCACATATGAAGGATCCTATCAGTGAAAAAGCTATCACATTTGAAGATCCGCAACAAAGCAGAGAAGGATTAGCACCTTGTTTCCAAGGTAAGACATATCCCATTGCAAATAAAATTTCTCAACAAATTCATTATCAAGACAAAGGATTAGGCCTACATGAACAAGGTATCCTAGAACCATTGCAGATTATTGGCAATCCTAAGCATCAAGGTCTTGGTTATTAAACAATTAAGAAATTTGAACATATCAGTGATACCTATATAATATTGGGGGCAACTTTATCTAACACAAACATCAACACAGAGAGCACGAAGAGTCCTTATGATGAAATTTATACCAATTCCACAACTATCCATATCATGAATCTTCATCCACACATATTTTGAACCTCTAATTGGGACCAATAACAAGAGAGAAAGTTATATCAAAGATAAGAGAAAATAATTGAAGTAAAAGAATCAACAAAGAAAAATGAACAAATCAAATACAAATGGATACCAAAGAAAAAGAAAGAAAATCATCCCTATCAAACTCCATTAGTCAAAGAAACTACGGGGCAAAATAAAAAAGGGAAGCTCATCCATCAAAAAATTCTAGCAATGCAAAAGAAAGCTTCAAGAGCAACCTACAAGGTATATCAAGGCATTGGTCCCAATCGAATCTCCATATCCACTCATCATTTCTCATCATCCCAAGTTTGGAGAGTCAAAGATTCCAAACTGTCGACCAATCCATTTGAATCTATTTTACCTCAATGCATTTCGCCATTCATGATATCTAAATCTCACTTTGACTATGTATTAGTAGAAACTCTTTATCATAAGGACTCTAAGGGCACTCTATCGTGATGCGCGCATCAAGGTAAGGTTAACTTCGGTATCAACAAGGAAGATAAGAATTATTAGGGGTTACATTCAAGCGCTCGTATCCTAGCAAAATAACTCCTCCAAGTAGGATACTGTTGGCACACCATGACAACAAGAACAACCACATCAACACCATCAATGTCTACATTAACACCACCAAGTGGTTCAACATGAGCAAAAAATTGTCACCATAATGAAAACCTGGTAAACAGGTGTCTTGTGTGACATCAAAAAATTAATTAAAAACAAAAAAAATCAAGAAAATAGTCGAGAAAAATCATCCTCCAGTGAAAACATGAGCAAAAAATAAAAAACACCACCAAGTGGTTTAACATAAGCAAAAAATTGTCACCATAATGAAAACCTGGTAAACAGGCGTCTTGTGTGACATAAAAAAATCAATTAAAAACAAAAAAATCAAGAAAATAGTGAAGAGAAAAATCATCCTCCAGTGAAAACCTCTATGGTGGCGCTTTGAACAAGTACCATGATGAAAACCTGACAAACATGCATCATGTGTAGAATCGAGCATCTATGTGCACCATTTCAGGTGGAATCATCTTAACTTATCCATAATAAATCCAATCCATTTTTATCAAAATCCAATTTACCTTGATCTTGAAATTTTTTTGGTGTACACTTTACACTTGATTATGGAAAACATCTTGACATGGGTCAATATCATTGATCCTATTCTATCTAGCATTATCTAAGCCATGAGGCATTTTCCAAAAGGGGATACTCTATCCAAACATGTTATCCTAACACATTATAACCCATCACCTACATTTCTAAACACTAGGGGAAAGTACTTACATCTTGCTTTAGAATAAAAAATTGATCTATGTCTTCTAAACTCACGTTGTGATCTATACATTATCCCAACAACAAGGTATACCACCAATGCATTATCAAGGTAACCTTCAAAATAGTTCATCCCAACAACAAGGTGTGCCACATGGTACCCTTCCCAATAAAAAAATCATCCCAACAACAAGGTATCCTGCCAACACACCACCAAGGTATCCTTCAAAACAATTCATCCCAACAAAAAGGTGTACCACCAACACACTACCAAGGTAACCTTCAAAGATGCCAACAACTTAGATCATTTATTCACTCAAACTTCTAAGATATCAATAGTTGCTTGAACCTCAAGGCTAATTCAAGTAAGCTTTTCCACAACATATCCTCTAGAAGAAGAAGTGAAATATCAATCCAAGTTTTCAACATCTTAGACCCTAGGAAAAAGGGTAAAAATTCAAAAAAAATACAAAAAATTGAAAAAGATAAAAATACAAAAAAATCAAAAAGCAAAGAATAAAAATAGTAAAGAAAATTAAAATGTTCCTTGAGTGAAAATCACTTTGTGGTGCTCCTAGAACAGGTACCATAGTGAAAACCTAGAAAAAAAGGCATTAAGTTTGAATAACACTCACATCATTATCTATCAGTACTATCCACAAAATTCATCCATCCATTCCATGTAAAGCTCAAAAATTTAACACATTTTAAATTAATCATTCCCATGTTCATTGAACATAAAAAGTGAGAATTAGTGATAGCAAGAATAAAAATAAGATCCACAAGTGTTCCAAAGCAACATTAATTTAATGACTACAAATTTGAATTTACATACACCACATAGGGGTGTTGCAAATCATCCATTTCAATGATAAATCATCAAGTATAGTTCAATAAATACATACATGGAATAGAGTTTCATATTACAAAATTGGCTAACAAGCCATACAAAGAACAATATATGAAGCATATCCATAGCAATAGAATCTTTGAACCTCGTCCGCCTTGACACCATTGATCTTCTTGTGCTTAGGCCAAGAGTGTGGTTAAGGCATCGTTTCCACCCAACCACGAAGCACATGACTTCCCCAGAGTTCTTACTAACTCGAAGAAATCCCCCACCCTGCATGAGGAGCCTAGCAACCTAGAACAATAAAGCAGGAGAGAGATCTCAATGCATGCATGTTTGCCTATATGCATTCCTAACTAGAAAAACATATTTCTTGCAAGCAGGATGTGGCAGAGACATAATAATATAAAATTCTAGGCTTTTAATCCATCTATTTCAATGGTACATTTCTTGGCCAAGAATAATGAAAAATAAAAGGTAGTTTATGAAAAGGATAAACCACCGTCTCTGTGTACCCACATTCGTCATCCTGTCCTGGAATTTTCTCATAAAATAAATAAATAGAGCATAGTTCTCATGTGTTACATACAGTGAAATAATACAGTTTCATACATTTCTTAAGAAAACTCATTTTATAGTCCAAATACAAGAAGAATTCTCACATCAAGTTTTGTTGATCACATTGTTTTGCTCTATTCGGTTTATTCTGAATTCAATGCCTATGATTAAATTCAATTTCTTAACTTCCATTTGTTTTCAAAACATTACAAATCATTTCAAACTCTATTGGTTTAATGTCAACAAGTTCACAATCACCAAAAGGATTCAGTCAAGTAGACGTATAAGAAATTAGAGAGGTCCATAAACTATAGCATAGTTACCTCAAATTTGAGACAACAAATGGATAAACGATTTACCATTTCTAAAAATAAAGTTTGATTGCTCTAATATGATTCTAATAATCTACTCTTGTCCAAGAATATTCTTATTTTTATTCGTGAAGTAATTGCAATCTTTGTATTGAAAGAATATACATCTATACAAAAGGAGAATAAAAATAGAGACTTATATCATTCAATCAATGTTACATATTCAGAATAGCATCAAGTTTACATTTCTCTTCTTCGAAATCAGGTTGTATTACAAATGAACATATACATATATGTTTATATATCTAAATAGATATCTATTTAAATAAAATTAATGTTCATATTCACAAGAATCTCTTCTATATCTAATTGAAAATATTGCATTTGCAGTCAAAACATCATACAGTCCCACAACTAATTGGACATAAAATATATACATATATGTATATATTCCTCTATTTGTAGAGGTATATACATTTACATGTTTTTAAAATATAAATTTAATATATATTTATATATATACATTATATATATTTGTATATATATATCTATATATAGCCAATTTAAGTTTGTATATTTTATTTTCTATAGGACTAAGTATATACATACAACAAAAGAGGATATACTCATACATATACATATATATATTCACATATATGTTTAAATACAAATATCAAATTCCAAATAAAGATACAAAACACAACTATCACAACACAGGTTGTGTTGTTTACACGGCAAAGGGAGAGGCTGGCCGGGTCAGCCGCGACCCCCATCGGGGACGCTGCTTGTGGGGAGCCGCTGCTTCCACAACACAACCTCCCTTGTGGGGGAGCGCGGGCTATGGGGTGGCATCCCCATATATGCATACAAACAATTTCTACCAAAATAAATAAAACTTTCTTAGTTTCTGGATTTCGATTAAATTCAAGCCTCTTTTCAAATAGAAAATATCAATATAAATATTATTCTTTTATATATATATATATTTACATATATATATTAAAATTTATGTGTATATATATGTGGATATTTATATATATTCATTTCTTTCACATATTCTGGATTTAATTTCTAGTTCATAAAATTGAAGGAGATGGGTACACACGGATAATAAATTAGATATATTTATATATTTGTAGAATATATAAATATATGGAAATTTTTACAGCAGAAAGGGAGAAACAAACATATTGCACAGTTGAGACAACGAATTCCAAACAAAAAACACCCAATTTCTAGTAAATATGAACATACAGTTTCCAAAGAGTTCTTTTTGAACTTTCACATTGAGTTATCTTATGCTTGCAATTGAAATTTAAATGCATTGGAATAGATTAAAACCTGGAGAACACTTTCCCTCATATTTTATTGTTGAAACCCCCAGCTGTAGAATATCCTTTGCTCCCTGGTTCTTCCTGTATCCTCTTTCCCTTTCCTTTCCGTATTTTATTTTGCAAAGCTACAGATAAAAGAAAACCCCTTTCTTGCCCCCCATATTTTCCAGTTTTTGTAGAGCCCAAAACCAAAAGATTCTAGAAAATACCATTATGCTTCTCGTTAGTCTATTCCTCATTTTAAACATTTTCTCTCATTTCCTGAGACCTAATCTTGAAATTGGAGAATTAAAAATAAAATTTATTTTCTACTCACTTTTATCTCCATTTTAATCGTTTTTCCTAGTTTAATTATCTTTCAACACTTTTTCCCAATTTTTTTTTGTTGCATAAGCTATTTATTTACATTCACATATTAAAACATGGGCATGAAAATTGGCATTATTTGCAATCTAGCAATTACTTTAATAACTCCACTTGACGTTCAATGGCATATGTAAATATTTAATTAGACTAAAATTAATTTTCCATTCTTTTAATTGCATATATATGAATATAAAAATAACCATTTAAAATTGCTAATAATAAAACAATCATTCAAGTCACATGCTAAATGCATCTATATGACATTAAGTGCTTTGTGTGTGATCGAGAGCATCATTCCTGCTTTAACCTGCCAAGAAGCTAATATCCCCTACCTTAGCCACACCCTTGGTCTTCGACAACCTACCACTCAAGTACACTCAAGCAACCAATGTGAGATTAATATCTAGATAGAATAAAATCAGCTTAACTCATAAGATCATAATGCATTAATTCTAAATATCAATTTTCCATTTTGCTTTATTTTCAAAATGAGATGATATTTCATTCATTACAAATTTTCATGAAATTTAACACCACATTAATTATCATTTAATCTACCTCACACATAAATTTAATCATAAGACAAAAACCACATAAAGAAAAAGTAGGCACCACCAAAATTAGAGACGTGACATCCTTCCCCACTAGGAAGAGACATTGTCTCGATGTCTAAGTGCAAACATACACACAATATAGTCTATATCATCCATCTATCAAGAGTCATAAAGATGCATGAAAGAAAATATCATGCTAGAATCCAAGGTGTGGAAACGATCTATCAATATCATCAGCGTCCTCCCACGTTGTGTTGTCCTCCGAATACTGATCCCACTGGATCCTGTACTGCAGTATCTCTCGATTTTGCAACTTAATGTTGCACTTTTCCAGAATCTTGATGGGCTCCACTAGCATCACCCCTGTATCCAGAACCTGCAAAGCATGCCAATCGAGCACATGAGTAACATCTAGGTGATATGGCTTGAGTACTAAGACATGGAAAACATTATGAATGCGAGATAGAGCTGGTGACATAGTAAGCCTATAAGCAACTGGATTCACAACTTCCGAGATTTTAAAGGGCCCAACAAATCGAAGAGCAAGATTTGATTTCCTCCCAAAAGAAATCAAACTCTTCTATGGACGAACTCTCAGGAACACCTTTTCGCGCATTGAAAATTGCCTAAAAGTCTTATTTCAATCGACAAATCTCTTTTGATGATTAAAATCCTGTTTCAACTTTTCCTTAATCAATCTCATCTGATCTTCCATTTCCTTAAGCATCTAGGGTCCTATCACAATTTTGTCCTCTACCCTATACCAACTGATTGGTGTGCAAAATTTACGGCTGTACAATGCCTCGAAAGGTGCCATGCCTAGTGAGGCGTGATAGGAGTTGTTGTAGGCAAACTCCACTAGAGGCAAGTAATCTTCCCATTTGTGTTGTTGTTCCATGCAATACATTCTGAGAAGATATTCCACCACTTGATTCACTCTCTCAGTCTATCCGTCGGTCTGAGGGTGATATGCGGAGCTGAAATTCAGTTTAGTCCCCAAGGAGGAGTTTAATGTAGTCCAAAATCTGGAAGTCATATGAGTGTCACAATAAAAAATGATTGTATTGGGCAATCCATGTAACCTGAATATCTCCTGAACAAATTTATTTTCCAACACCAAAGAACCATCCCTAAGGTTTCTAGGTATGAAATGTGCTACCTTTGTCAATTTATCAACTACAACCAAAATAACATAATGTCTAGCCTTAGTCATTGGCAACCCCTGAATAAAGTCCATCGTGATCACCTACCATTTATATTTTGGCACTCTGTGTGGGTACAAAAGTCCTGTCGGATGTACATGCTTAGCCTTAACTTCCTGACACTCCAAACATCATGCTACAAAGGATACTACATCTTTCTTTAGTCCTGACCAAAAATATAAGGGTCTGAGTCCCTCAACCATTTTCGTCACACCGGGGTGCCCTGAGTATGGCGTATTATGGAATTCCTCCAACACCAATTCCCTTAAACCAATAGAATTCGGTACATACATTCACCCTTGGTACCTCAAAATTCTATCTGTCTCAAACACATAACCATCATATCTTCAATTTGAAGGATTCCGCTCTAGGGCTTGTTTCACCCTTTCATAATGCTCATCTCCTGCTAGTGCTGAAATTACTTGTTTCCTGAAGGTGGATATTATTGTAGCCATTATGGCCAGATGTCTCCTCCTGCTTAAGGCATTAGACATCCTATTTTCCTTTCCCTTAATATATTCAATTCTGAAGTCATACTTGCTCAAGAATTCCAACCATCGCATCTGTCGTGCATTCAGGTTGGGTTGAGTGAAGATATACTACAATCTTGCATGATCAGTTTTCAACTCAAAAGGATTACCTAGGAGATAATTCCTCCACATCTGGAGAGCATGCACTATGGTAGACAATTCCAATTTGTGTGGTGCATAATTTAGTTCATGTTGTTTCAACTTTCTAGATTCATATGCCACCACTTGTCCTTCCTGCATGAGAACTAATCCCACACCCTCACCTAATGCATTAGTTATCAGTGTGAAGTGCCCATTCAGATATGGCACAATCAAGATGGGTGCAAAAGTAAGTTTCTCTTCTAGCAGCTGAAAATCCTTTTCACATCTATCAGTCCATTCAAATTTCTTTCCTTTCTTTTGGAGCACAGTGATGGGTGTTGCGATTGTCGAGAACCCATGGAAAAACTTCTTGTAATAACTAGCAAGCCCCTTAAATCTTTAGACTTTAGAAACATTTTGTGGTGTTGGCCACTCCATAATTGCCTTAATCTTTTTTGGATTCATAGCTATCCCACCTCCGGATATCACGTGTCCTAGATAGTGCACCTTGGTTTGATAGAAAGTGCATTTGGACATTTTTCCATAGAGCTTATGGTCTCTTAAATGTTGCAATACTATCCTCAAATGCCTATCATGCTCCTCCTCTGACTTGGAGTAGATTAAGATAGCATTTAATAAAACCAACACAAAATCATCCAAACAATAACGAAAAATTCTATTCATCAAATTCATGAAGGCTACTAGGGAATTGGTTAACCCAAATGGTAACATTGTGAATTTTTAATGCCCATATCTTGTCCTAAAAGCAGTATTGGTTATGTATTTAGATTTGATCCTTAATTGGTGGTACCTTGATCTCAAATCTATCTTCAAAAAAACCTTCACCCCCTTCATCTAATCAAACAAATCATCTATCCTTGGGAGCGGATACTTGTTCTTGATGGTTACCTTATTTAACATTCTTTAATCAATACATAATCTCAAGGTCCCATCCTTCTTTTTCATGAATATGACTGGTGCTCCCCATGGAGACACACTCGGCCTTATAAATCCTCGATTAAGCAATTCCTGTAATTGGGTCTTCAATTCATACAATTCAGTAGTATTCATTATGTATGGAGCCTTAGAATGAGGCTTAGTCCCAGGTAGAAATTCAATGGAAAATTCAAACACCCATTTAGGAGGCAATTCAGTCAACTCATCAGGGAATACATCTTGGAATTCCTTTAGGATGGCATGATCATTAGCTATCACCTTAGGGTTATCCAGATATGTGGCCTTAATTGCATAGATTACACACCCTCTTCTACGCTCCTTCTTCAATTGCATGGAATTTTTTTTCCTGAGTTCCAAAGGTCTTTTAACACCATAGGTACCCATCTGGTTGCCTAGATCATCTAAACAAGTTATAGTTTTCTCCTCATAGTCAACAAGGGCCTTTTGTTTTGTAAGCCAATTTATCCCCAAATTCACATCATACGACCCCAAAGGTGCTGCATATAAATTGACCTGTGTCATGAAGCTGGGAAGTTCGAGTTCAGTGTAGGCTAGGCATTGCTCTACCCTTTTCTCTAACTGGTTACCATATTGAACCTTCCATGTGTTAGCCATATAACCTAGTTTAACGGATAATTTAGAAATTATATGAGGATCAAAAAACTATCAGTAGCTCCTATATCAATCAAAATAGAAACTGGACATCCAAAAAGCTTACCCAACAACTGGATAGGCGTAGCCTGATATTCAGCTTGGCGATTGTCAACCGCAACATGAATATGATGTTGGTTCCTATTTTTCTGCCTCTAGGGAACATACTAGAATAGTTCTCTCCACCGCATGTATAGCAACCTTTATGGGGTGCTCTAGGCCTGTTAGAACCGTCTCTCCACTGTTATTGTTATTATTGTAATTGGCCCTCTTGTTATTGTTTTGATTCTTGTCATGGCGATCTTGAGAATTGTTACCCCTTTTTAGATTCCTGATTAGCCTGTTATTGTTGCCCTGATTATGTTGATTCTGATTATTGTTATTCTACTGGTTCCCCTATGACTTCCTCTTAGCATCTCTATTTTTCTTATAGTTTGCAACTTGTTGAAGCTTCTGTTCCTATTTAGTAGCTTTCTCAAAAGGCTCATCCATGGTGGAAGGGTTATGTATATCCACCTCAGCTCTAATTTGTGGCCTAAACCCCATAATAGTCTTGCGAACCCATAACCTCTCATCAAGCTGGTATTGGGGTACATATTTGAGAAAATGAGAGATTCTTTCCCAGTATTGCGTCACCAACATTCCTCCCTGAGTGAGAGTCTAGAATTAAGTCATCTTTTTGTCAAAATAAGACTATGGCAACCACATTTTTCTGAACAATTCCAAGAATTGCTCCCAAGTCACCATACCATGCAAAAAATGTTTTTCTACTTTTTTATTCTCCCACCAAGTGGCAGCTTCATCAGTGAGTTGGTATGAACCCCATTTAGCCTTATTTTCATTAGAAAATTCTCACAAAGAAAAATACTTCTCCATTTCAATTACCCAAGCTTCTGCTTCGTCTCTAGTTGTTTTACAATCAAATTTTAGTGGGATGACCTTTTTGAGGTCCTTACCCAACTCCTGAGCCACCTTGCTTAACCTATTGGGGTTTCCTTCAGTCTTTGGTTGTTCAAAATTTATATTCTCCTCATTCCCACTAAAGTTTGGCCCTTGCGGACCCCTGCACCTCTCTTGCTCAAGGCTATCAATCCTGGCCTCCTGTCGGTTCAACAGGGCTAAAATATGATCCAACCTATCATTTGTATCACCATGGGACCCATCCACTCGATTCTCACATTGATAGGTTCTAAAATCCTTGGAGTTATTCTGGAACACACAACACCAAGTGTAATTAGGCATAGGTTCTAGAGTTTAACCTAGGCGCTTTGATACCAAAATGTAAACCTCAAAAATTTAACACATTTCAAATTAATCATTCCCATGTTCATTAAGCATCACAAGTGAGAATTAGTGATAGCAAGAATAAAAATAACATCCACAAGTGTTCCAAAGCAACATTAATTTAATAAATTTGCAAATTTGAATTTACATACACCACATAGGGGTGTTACAAATCATCTATTTCAATGATACATCATCAAGTATACATCAATAAATACATACATGGAATAGAGTTTCATATTACAAAATTAGCTAACAAGCCATACTTGAAGAACAATATATGAAGCATATCCATAGCAATAGAATATTTGAACCTCATCCACCTTGATACCATCAGTCTTCTTGTGCTAAGGCCAAGAGTGCGGTTAAGGCACCTTTTCCACCCAACCACAAAGCACATGACTTCCTCGGGTTTCTTTCTAACTCGAAGAAATCCCCGACCGTGCATGAGGAACCTAGTAACCTGGAACAATAAAGAAGGAGGGAACTCTCAATGCATTCTTGTTTTCCTATATGCATTCCTAACTAGAAAAACATATTTCTTGCAAGTAGGATGTGGCAGAGACATAATAATATAAAATTCTAGGATTTTAATCCATCTATTTCAATGGTACATTGCTTGGCCAAGCATAATAAAAAATAAAAGGCAGTTTATGAAAAGGATAAACCATCATCTCTGTGTACCCACATTCAAAATCCTATCCCGAAATTTTCTCATAAAATAAATAAATAGAGCATAGTTCTCATGTGTTACATACAGTGAAATAATACAGTTTCATGCATTTCCTAAGAAAACTCATTTTATAGTCCAAATACAAGAAGAATTCTCACATCAGGTTTTATTGTTCACATTATTTTTCTCTATTCAGTTTATTCTAAATTCAGTGCTTGTGATTAAATTCAACTGCTTAACTTCCATTTGTTTTCAAAATATTACAAATCATTTCAAACTCTGTTGGTTTAATGTCAACAAGTTCACAATCACCAAAAGGATTAAGTCAAGTAGAAGTATAAGAAATTAAAGAGGTCCATAAACTATAGCATAGTTACCTCAAATTTGAGACAACAAATGGATAAACGATTTACCATTTCTAAAAATAAAGTTTGATTGCTCTAATATGATTCTAATAATCTACTCTTGTCCAAGAATATTCTTATTTTTATTCGTGAAGTAATTGCAATCTTTGTATTGAAAGAATATACATCTATACAAAAAGAGAATAAAAATAGAGACTTATATCACTCAATCAATGTTACATATTCAGAATAGCATCAAGTTTACATTTCTCTTCTTCGAAATCAGGTTGTATTACAGATGAACATATACATAAATGTTTATATATCTAAATAGATATCTATTTAAATAAAATTAATGTTCATATTCACAAGAATCTTTTCTATATCTAATTGAAAATATTGCATTTGCAGTCAAAACATCATACAGTCCCACAACTAATTGGACATAAAATATATACATATATGTATATATTCCTCTATTTGTAGAGGTATATACATTTACATGTTTTTAAAATATGAATTTAATATATATTTATATATCAATATACATATATGTATATTTATATATATAATCAATTTAAGTCTGTACATTTTATTTTCCACAAGACTAAGCATATACATACAACAAAAGAGGATATACTCATACATATATATGTTTAAATACGAATATAAAATTCCAAATAAAGATACAAAAAAAATGACTTGAAAAAGGTAGGCCACATTTTCTTTCTCGGGCCGTGTGATTTAGGGTTGGGGCGGCGGCTGCACAGTCGGCCATGGGGGGACGACTTGCCCAGCCGACCCCAACAGTGGCAGAGGTGGTGCAAGCAGCGGCTCCCCCACAACGCCTCCCATGGGGGCGCGGTGGGGTGAGCCCCCAACATCCCTCCCCCAAAAGAATTTTATTTTTATTTTATTTATTTAAAATAAAATCCCTGCGAATTTTGAAATCCGCATTTTGACATGGGGTGTATTTTTTTTATTTTAATAAAACCTTACCAGCATAACCCCCAATTATTTACATGTATATATATATATATATATATTTCAATGTGTATATACATATACATATATTTAAATATCCGCATAATTTTTTTTACAAAACTAATTGAACAAACAAAATTGAAATAACAATTTCCAGCCAACAACACCAATATTTTCTTGAAGCAATTCATTTCCAAACACAGGTTTTTCTTCAAATTTAAAGCAAGATTTAAAATGGGTTTCATTTGCAAATCAAACAGGGTTTCAATAATTTCAAACAACATAACAAAATTTGGGAAACCTTTCAAAATTATACTAATTTAATAGGAAGAAAACCTAATTTCCAAAAGCTTCAGAGTTTGATAGTGCAAGGCCTTCTCCACATATGCAAGCTCATTCCCAACAAACCAACTGAGCTTCTCCAAGAATCCAAATCCAAACCCACAAAACAACCATTCTATTCTTCCTTCCCTTCCTTATTTTCCATTTTTTTCATCCTCCCCAAAAACTCTATGAAAATCCATAATAATCCTCAAAATATCCAAAAATATCTCAATAATAGAAAAAAAGGAAAAATATCTATGCAACCACCCTCATGAATTTTCCAAAACAGAAAACAAAAAATATCTCCAATTTTCAATTTTGCATGTTCAAATTTTCAAAAAAGAAATTTAAAACCTTTTTCCAATTTTCCAACTTAATCTTTTCAATTTTCCAATTTCACACAAAATATCTATTAATTCCAAAATGAAAAACTTAATTTATTTCAACTCAATTAATTTAATTATCAATAAAATAAATCTAATCCAAGATTAAATTATTTATTAATTAATTAAATTAATCAATAAATCAAATCACATTTCTAACATAAAACCAGATAAAGTTAATCAACAACTTAATTACATAAAGCCATTTAACTACCCTTTTCAACTTGTAATTAAGTAAAATCCAGGCAAATAGCACGATATTGACGCAACTGAACCAGACTAAAATCCGACGACACACTATGACTAGGGTGATGACTTGGCACAGAAACCCTAGCTACTATCTCCTAATCGAATGTCGTTGGGTAATGGACACGCTCAAACCCGTGAAACTAGGTGGAGTCGATGTCCTATACCTGTCAACCTGCGAACAAAGTGTATATCCACATGAATCTATATGTCATAATCAAAACACACCGTGAAGAGGAAATCACAGAATCGCAGGGCGCTCGCAAGTGAGTGATGCGATACTGTCCCCTTCACCAATACAGTATTACTAACTAACGAATCTAACCTCATTAATATAATCAAAAGAATAAAACATCATTGATTCAAATATTCACGATGCTAATCCAAAGCATACCATAATGATAACATCAGAATAAAATACCAGCACATCAAAATATAAGATTCACATTGCTTTATAGATAGCGATCAAATAGGACCGAGTTCCATAGTCAAAGTACTAACAGACAATAAGACATAACCAAACAGAACACTGTTTGATCAAAAGAGAAAAATGGAGGGGTATTACATCCTCCCCCCCTAGGGTCAGGCTTACTCCTGGAAGCCTGCAACTACCCCTAGTGCAAACTCCATACAATCACGCATAGCCAATGGTTCCAAACTGAACCACTCCATACCTCATCATAAAAACAATAGCAACCCATGCCATATACACTCAGCCAAGTACACTGTCAATCCATCCAAACAACATGGTGAAGCAACCACCAACCAAGTCTCCAAAACACAGACCCATGAATTAACATACATAATACACATATGCACCAATACACATTACTGAAAATCATCGCAAGGCTACACAAGGGTCCATATGGACATCGGAAAGCGGTATACCAATCCATGATAGAAGAATCCATGAACCATGAACAACTAACCATCTCAATAAATCAACATCACAACAGTGGATTGATGGTGTTAGGTCATACATAGAGTGAGACCATCCAAACTAGACCACAATGACCTATCTCTTGTTGTATAAGGTAATCAGCCTCCAAGAGATAGTCATCACACATAGGTGAGTAGTGAGTCCTAGCTACATAACAGCCTCACATACCCCCATCCTCAACATTTCCTACATCTACTTCCTCGTACACACTCACCAAATCTGTCTCATACGTCTTTGGAGAGGAATCACAATACAACACATATCCGACATTGAAAACAACAAAGATAACTAGCTTAGCCACCAAGTTCATAAAGAAGAGAAAATTAAAGTTCCATTTCAACAATAAAGAAATAAATACGTGTAATTTCAACATTGAATCAAATTTATAACCACTAGGGTTATAAGAAAATAAGATCACAAGTTGTGGCTAAACCTTCACAATCAAATATAACAAAGTGTCGGCCCTCAAAATCAATTGAAAAAAAATCATCAATAACCGAAAAGAAAGTTCACAATCTTCAAAATTTCATTATACAACAACTGTGTGACTAGTTACTAGCCACCAAACGAGGAAGGAGGAAACAACGTCCAGCTAGAATGATAACAACCCTCATGTGATACAGAGTGAGTCCATTGCACAAGTAAGCTAACAAGGACAACCTCATAGGAACATCCAACTCCATAACCCATGGGATACGCATCATAACTTTCCCACCATAACCTTTTATCAAGTTTCTTTCATGCTACTCTTTTCCACATAGTACATCATGCTAAAGTAAAAGCCATGAACACGTGATCACTTAAGAATTCCAACAACAAATTCACAAGGACAACCTATTGGACACAAATGTACCCAGGGAACCCAGTGTATGAGCCTAGGGCTCTAATACCATGTGTAACTCCCCGCCACGTAACCCTAGAGGAAGTTGCAATTAACTACTCAAATGAACTAATTTTTTTTTTCTTTAAGTACAATTAATATGAAAGTTCACTACCTATTGCCAACAACCTCTAATATTATGAGACTGAGATTACTTATTAACCCACAAACAACATAAATGAATCCATAACATTTATCTACTTAAGATATTAAGAACGCATACATTCCATACAAGATAAATTACATCATCACGATTATAGAATACCATGGACTACAAATAATAATAGTTAAACAATAAGATTACATATCTCATTCCCTGAATAAGGTAAATCCAATAAGCATGGTTACATATTACATCTTCCACCTCAAATACAATGAGGGGTAATAAATCACAATAATCAACTGAAATGAATAAAGCATAAAATGAAAGTGGATCCCACAAGCTCTCCAACTAGAAATCTAGTCAACACGAACAAGAAGAAAGCCCAATGGAGTAAGGTGCATGCCACCCAACCAAGTGGTACCCAAAGGCCCACCCCCCATGCTAGGAGATAGTAACAAGGAATCCTAGCCAAGGCCATCTACCTCTAGACACAGGCTAAAACATAAATGAACCAAACTGGCACAACCAATCGAATGTACCACACAAGTACAACACAAGTACAACACTAACATGGTCACATTGCTTCTAGATATGAAATACATCGAGTATGTTAAGAGAACCATACACACAAAATCAAATACCAACTGTTGTCCTACACAGAGTGTCATCGCACAACTCATTATGGGTTTTCCTTTAGGAATCTTCATAGGCTCCGACCCCTAGTATGGGTTATCCTGGTGGGCTCAACAAAATCCCAACCCCCATACTCACTCATGCGGAATCAAATACCTTTCGTAAAGACAAGATAGATGACCTTGCCATTCCAGGCCTTCCCACCCATCCCAAGCCTAAACGAGCACTTGGGTCCATGAGTGAGGCATAATTATCTTGATTAGTGAGAAGTACCACCTAATCTTCTAAGTATTGTTTTAGTTATCACTGGATTAACTAACTTACAATGAGTTATCCTCGCACCACTTTGTGTGTTGGCCCTCATTGCAAGCCACTCCTCTAAGACAACACATGGAACAAGTCCACAACCCAAGGGTACCCAAGTGCGACAAAATAGATATTACAACCACTCCAACTCTAGCAAGAAACATAAAAAGAAACCCCCTCCAACACTGGAGGTAATAAACATAACAAAGCCACTGCTTACAAGGAGGCACAAATCACATAATCCACTCCTTCCATAGGAGGTACAAAACATGCCTGTTCATGAAAATCAGGTAATAACATTGACATAAATTCATGCACTACCCAAGGGAATTAACAAATGGTTGACCTCACAAAATGACAACCCCCAACCTCTAGGGTCCTCTGGAAGACTTACATATTAAAGACACTTAACCCATTTCCCCAAACATGAACACAAAGGAATTAATCACATAAAGCAATTGCGAGGAAATAAACTAATTTCAAATATATTAAATCCACTTCCCTTAATATAACTCAATAGTTTATTGTCTTAATGAAAGTAATTCAATACGCCTCTCTTAGACAAAGGAAGATGTTTAAACCAAAATATTTGATTCCCTAATTGCTTTTAAATAATAATAAAATACATGTTTACTTCATCAACTCAAATCAGGTTGACAACATGATACGACAACCCACATATTTAAAAAGGACCTCATCTGGAAGACTTAACAACCCCTCCTAATCAATTTCTCCCAAAGTGATAGCAGAAGGAATTGCATTTAAGCAAGCAATTTAATCAAAATTACATCTACTTCGGATTTCCTAAATCCACTTCTTAATTAACATTCAATACTTTATTGCCTTAATAAAACTGAATTGGATAACGACTGTAAGACCCCTCCATTTTTCTCTTTTGACTGAACAATGTCCTGTTTGGTTATGTCTTATTTTATGTTTGTACTTTGACTTAGAACTCAGTTGTTGTTTGATTGCTATCTATAAAGTGATGTGAATGTGATATTTTGGTGTGATGGTGTATTTTTCTGATGTTATCGTTATGGCATGCTTTGGATTAGCATAGTGGATAATTGAATTAATGATGTTTATGTTTTGATCATATTAATGATGTTAGATTCCTCAGTTAGTAATATTGTATTGGTGAAGGTGACGAGATTACATCACTCGCTTGTGAGCACCCTGCGATCCCGAGATTTCCTCTTCACGGTGTGTTTTAATTTTAACATATATATGCATGTGGATATACTCTGTGTTCGCAGGTTGACAGGTACAGGACATCGACTCCACCTGGTTTCACAGGTTTGAGCGTGTCCATTGCCCAATGGTATTCAATTGGGAGATAGTAGCTAGGGTTTTTGTGCCAAGTCATCACCCGAGTCATAGTGTGTCATCTGGTGTTAGTCGGGTTAGGTTGCCTTAATGTTGTCACCTAGCTTTGATTTCATTTTATATTGCAAATTTGAAAAAGGTTAAAATATATGCTTTGGTAATTGAACTGTCGTTTAACGTGATCTGGATTATGTTAGTAATGTAATTTATTTTATTATTAATTTAATTTAATTAATAAATAATTTAATCATGGATTAGATTTATTTTATTAATTAATTAGATTGATTATGTTAAAATTAGGCAAGTTATTCATCTTGAAATTTATGGGTTTTATTAAGTGAAATTGAAAAATAAAAGAAAATGTTTAAAAGTCAATTTAGAAAATTTGAATTGAAAAAATTGAAAAAATGAGATATTTGTTATTCTGTTTTGGAAAATTAATGAGAGTGGTTGTAGGAATTTTTAGGGTTTATTCCTTATGATTGAATTTTGCTTGAGGATTGGGAGGTTCATGAGTTTTTAGGAAAAAAAACAAGGAAGAAGAACTTGTGGATTTTATTTTTGGAAATTGGTGAAGCTGAATTGGGATTGTTGGAAAGGATTTGGAATTGAGGAGGAGGCTTTGTTGCATTATCAACTTCTCAAGCTTGAAATCGGGTTCATGTTGTTTCTTTTTAAAATTAGTTGTTTTGAAGTTAAATTTGCTTATGCTTGTGGTTGAAAATCAGGTTGAAGATCATTTAAAAACCTCCAGTTGGATTGTTGTCTCAGTTTTGAAAGAAAAACTTTATTTAAAATCGATTGCTTCAAAATTGGAAATGAAATCTTGTATGCAAATTATTATCTCAATTCTGGTTGTTCTTCAGTTGGTTAAATCTCATTTGGATGAGTGAATATATGTATATATATATATATTTATATATACATATATTTGTATATATGATTTTCTTTATAATTTCCCTTTGTAGGGTTATGCTGGCGAATTTTGTCACAAATAAAATTTATTTTAAAAACCCCTGTGGCAGAATGAAATCCGTGTTTTTGGTTCGGTCGTTTTTATTTATTTATTTAAAAAAAAAAAAGAATGTGGGGAGGCGACGCTGGGGGCTCACCTCCCCACCATGCCCCATGGGAGGCACGTGGGGAGGGAGTTGCGCCCAGCGCGACCCCCCTCACCATTGTGCAGGGAGTGGGGAAGGGTTGTGTGAATACACAGCCGCACCATGTAAATGGGGTCAGCTGTGTATTCCCACAATCCGCCCCACTGTGTTGGCATGTTCTCTCCATTGAAACCGCGACCACCCTCTCCAAACCGCGCCCACCTTGGAAATTCGTGCGGTCACCCTAACCCTAATCTGTGGCGCGCGCCCCTAGGTGTGGTTGACTTTGAAAGTTCGGTTTCCTTTTTTTTTATAAAAAAAATAAAATAAAAATTTATATATATTTAATATTTTTAATATTATAATTTTATAATATTGAAATATATTTAATATTTTCAATATTATATTTCTATAATATTAAAATATTATAATATATTAATAAAATAGGATTCATATATATAATATTTTCAATATTATATTATATGGTATTAAAATGCTAATATGTATACACATTATTTAATGTTTATACATATATATATTTTTAGTGGTGATGTAAATTTAATATGCACATGAATTGTTGATTTAAATGGCATGAATTAGAGGTGATTAATGAGTTTAAGTTACAATGCTCTTAGTCAAATTATGGATTTTAGTTTAAAATAATGGATTTAATGGAACGGTAGATTTGATTTTGTTGATCAAGTTAAGTTAACTATTTTAGAAATGAATATGGTGAAAAGAAGAAATAAATATTTAGTTTTAAACGATGTTTCTAAATGGTTGAAAATAAATGTCTAGTTTATATTTATTTTAAAACAGTTAGTGAAATTAAATATTTGATTTAAATTTATGCTTATGTCTGGAAGAAACATTATTAAATTAGTTTTATTGTGGCAATAACACATGAAATTTTATTAAAAGAATTGGATTTAGGAAATCCGAAGCAGGTTTAATTCGTGATTAATTGTTTGTTGAATATAAGTCTCTTGTTATCGCCTTGGGGAGATTTGTTTAGTCAGGGTTAACAAGTCTTCCAGATGAAGTATTTTAAATATGTGGGTTGTCGTGTCATGCTGTCATCCTGTTGTGAATTATGTGGGTAGTGCATGGTGTCTCATCAGTATTTACTTGATTTCCATGAATGGGGATGTTTTGTACCTCCTTGGTTTAGGAGTGAATTTCGTGAGTTGTGCCTCCTTGTCAGGAGTGACTTTGTTGCCTTGTTACCTCCAAGTGTTTGGAGAGGGTTTGAACTTATGTTGCCTCCTGAAAAAGGAGAGGTCGTGGTATCTTGTTTGTGTGCACTTTGTTACCCTTGGTGTTTGGATGGTATGTGTGTTATCAAGTAGAAGAGTGGCTTCCGTAGGGGGCAGAGCCCAGAAGAGGTAAACTGGGTAACCTTCGAAGGTGGTTTAATCAAGTGATAACTAAAAAAAAACTTAGAAGATTAGGTGGTACTTCTCACTAATCAAGATAATTATGTCTCACTCATAGACACAAGGGATCGTTTAGACTTGGGATGAGTGGGAAGGCCTGGAATGGCAAGGTCATCTATCTTGTTTGTACGAAAGGTATTTGATTCCGCATGAGTGAGTATGGGGGTCGGGATTCGGTAGAGGTCACCAGGATAACCCTTAGTGGGGGCCGGAGCCTATGAAGATTCGCTCGATTCGGTAGAGGTCACCATGATAACCCTTAGTGGGGGCCGGAGCCTAGGAAGAATCCCAGAGGATAACCCATGACGAGCCGTGTGATGACACTCTGTCTAGGGCAACAGTTGGCATTTGATTTTATGGGTATGGTTTCATTAACATACCTGAGGTGACCATAGTTGGTATTTGATTATTATGTGTTTGGTTCTCGTAACATACTTGATCTGCTTTATTTCTTAAAGCAATGTGAGCATGTAGAGTTGTACTTATGTGGTACTAGAGTTGTACTGGAGTTGTACTCGTGATGTACTTGTGTTGTACTTGTGAGGTTCATGTGATTGGTTGTTTCAGTTTGGTTCAGTTTTGTGTTAGCCTGTGTCTAGAGGTAGATGGTCTTAGCTGGGATTCCTTGTTACTATCTCCTAGCACAGGGGGTGGGCCTTTGGGTTCCACTTGGTTGGGTGGCATGCACCTAAATCCATTGGGTTCTTTCTTCATGTTCTTGTGGATGAGACTTCAAGTTAGAGAGCTCGTGGGATTCAGTTTCAGTTCTTGCTTTATTTCATTTCAGTTGATCTTGTATTTATTTACCCCTCTTTTTTCATCGAGGTGGAAAGATGTAATTTGTAATTATGATTATTGGACTTGCCTCATTCGGGGAATGAGTGATGTAATCACTGTATTAAGTTATTGATATGGGTGATCCCACAAAGCTGGTTTACAATTTCTTAGAGGAATTGATTTTTGCCGAAATCACATATTTTTAGAAAATATAATGATTTAAGCTTTTAAAAGTTCCATTTTAAGGATTCCAATTGAAGAGGATTCGATCAAATCACCTTATATCAAACCCCCTTGGATAGAACCTCGCTAGTTTTAAACCATACCTATAAATGAGTCTCCTTTACACCTATCAAAATGCTTATAAAAAATCACTTTTGATTTACCTTTTAGGGGATCAAATGAATTTATTTAAAATTTATTTCAAATTATTATGGTATTCCTTGAAATGAGCTATCCCATGAATATAATTTTAATATGTTTTGGTTTTATTATGTATGTGTTTTTTTAGTTTTATTAAACATAGGTTTTTCACTAGAAATCAAGCTTTTTGTTTTGCACGTGTGGAAAAATAGCATATTATCAAAATAATTTTTTTAAAAATATTTTTCGTGTTGGGTATTGATTTCCTTGATCCATTAAAAAAAATAAAAATGAATTTCGATACATACATAAAAAGTTATATTGTATACAGTCCGCCTATGTCTGAATTGCAATTAGTTTGACTTTGAAACTCTATTAAGGAAAAATAATTCAATAAAAAACTATGAGACCAAATGAAAGTGCTATATATCATAGTTACAAATCTAAATTCAAAAAATTAGAATTTTTTCCTTCATACAAAAAAAGCTATGTTGTATACAGTGAGCATCACTTTTTAAAAATGTTGTTTTCTGAACAAACCAGTTTTCATGGGAGATGGAAAAATAAGTGCAATCTTATTCCAAAATTTTTGAAAAAAATAGTTTTAGAATCTACAGGCAAAATGTGATGAGACTCTAGTTTGCATCATCTTCAAATTCCTCACGGTTTAGCCGCTATAGGTGCCCGAATGTGAAGATTTAGTTAAAAATAATAATTTCAGTGTCCAGTTTGGCTAAAAATTGTAAACCACTATTGTGGGATCACCCATATTGTAATCATATGGTATTCCTTTTTATGGCGATGTAATTTATCTTGTATGGATTGTATGTGTACTTAAAAGCTTGAGTAGATGTTTTCTTTTCCCTTATGTTGTTTGTGGGTTGTTAAGTAATCTTAGTCTCGTAACCTTAGGAGATGGTTGCCTTGGGAAGCGAACTTGTATATTAATTGTAGTTAAAACAAAAAAATAGTCTGTTTAAGTAGTTGTTTGCAACATCCTCTAAGGTTGCATGGCGGGGTGTTACAACGACTCTTTTGTATAAAGATGAAATTTTAAATCCAATATCACATTCTCTAATTGTTCTCAATAATTATAAAAATAAACGTTTATTTCAATCATTCAGAAAATAACATTTTTAAAATAAATAAATGTTTCCTCTTTACGACAAAATCATTCCTAAAACAATTAACTTATCTTAATATCCATATCATTTAAAATAAATATATTGTTCCTCCCAAAAATATATTATTTTAAAATAAAGTCCGTAATTTGACTATGAACACGGCATTTAAATTTCTTCAATTATATTTAAATCATGCCATTAACTCAAAACCCCACTTAATATATATATATATATATATATAAAGAAACAATAAACTCATCTAACTAAATATATACAATAATATATAAATATATATACATAATATAAATATATCCTCAAATGATATATATATACACTTATGTATATATATTATATATATATTTAATTATTCAATATTAACATATATTAATATTTTAATATCATATAAATATAATAAGAACATTAATATATATTTTTTATTATTTTAGATATATTAATATTTAAATATTATAAAAATATATTTTATTTTATTTTTAATTAAAAAAAATGACTTGAAAAAGGCAGGCCACGTTTTCTTTCTCGGGCCGCGTGATTTAGGGTTGGGGTGGCGGCTGCATAGTCAGCCATGGGGCGACGACTTAGCCGACTGACCCCATTGTTGGGTGGCGGCTGTGCTATGCATAGTTGACCACCAGTGTTGGTGGCGCGAATGTGCTTAGCATAGTCGATCACCAACAGTGGCGACAACGGTGCAAGCAACGGTCACAGAGGGTGTGGGGGTCGCGCTAGGCGCGGCTGCCCCATAGTGCCTCCCATGGGGGGCGCGGCGGGGTGAGCCCCCAGCATCCCTCCCACAAAAGAATTTTATTTTATTTATTTATTTAAAACAAAATCCCTGCGGATTTTGAAATCCGCATTTTGATAGGGGGATGTATTTTTTTATTTTAATAAAAAACTTTACCAGCATAACCCCCAATTATTTACATGTATAAAACATATATATATTTCAATGTATATATGTTAGAGTAAGGAATTAACTTTACTACCTCTTAAGATTTCCATTTATGCACTTGCATTAGTCATTTAATAATTAAATCTAATTATTAAATGCCTATTTACCTATTAGGGTTTCCTATTAGGTTTTACGATCTCCTTCTATAAGGATTGATCCTTTGTATATTTTTCACTTAATTCTTTTCGCTGATAATAACTTTCACATTGTCAAAGCAAAACCCTTGTTTGTTTCCTACAGATTTCTTCCTTGTGATAGGGTTTTGCATGCAGGTTTCTTGGGCTTAATAGATTTGTTTTTCATCAAATCTTACATGGTATCAGAGCTGGATCTGCTGTAGCTTGTTCATGTTTGAAGAAAAAAAAAAGGAGCAAGGGTTTGATAGAAGAAATTTGGGATTCTTCGGCTAATTTGAGAGGTTCTAGTTGTAGTTTTCAGATCTGGTATTCCTTGCCCAACGTTATTTTTTGTGAAAGGGCATTTTTTTTGGGTGTCCTTCTCGGTGTTGTTCACAGTGGTGTCCTTCCTGGTGTCGTTTACCAGACTTGCACCTTATTCCTCTGAACGTCGTGCATGAGCTGACGTTTGCGTTGGCAGATCTGAAAAGGCGAAACTTCAAACCCCCGCGGGCACCGTACTTTGACTTGAAAGTTTTTTTTACTTGCGATTGCTATCCCGATCTATGGTTATTTTCATCAGAAAAATCCAAAGGTACACATGATACTCATTTGAAGTTTTTCTTTCCCTTTCATTGTAAGCAATCTTTTCCAGCTTCTAGGGTTTGGTATATTGAATTGTGGGGGGGTGTTCTATTTCTTGTTTTCTGTAATTTACTTCAGTAAACTTGAAATTATATCAAAACAAGACCCCTTCTAAAATATGGCCGAGACCTCTTCTAGTCTAGAACTTCTGACCCCTCATAATTATCACACATGGAAACCCCTGATGACATGGCTTATCCGATCAAAAGTGTTGTGGTCTTGTTTAGACGCAGTGCAGCCAGTTTTCCAGAGGCCTTTCAAGGTCATGCATTACAGGAACAAGATGGATGAGGCAATGGGGTTGATTGCTTTACATGTATTAGATAGTCTACAGTTTCATCTTGATGGGTGAAATACCCCTGAAGCTATGTGGACCCATCTTGATGACTTGTTTGGTACAGTGAATGAGTTTAGGGCACTTCAGATTGAGGCAGAGCTTACCTCTCTTGTACCAGATCATTTTCCATCCATTGAGGACTTCTTGATGAAGTTCAAGTAGAAGAGGTCTTTATTACAGGGATGTGGAAAGACCAAGACTGACACAGAGTGCATCTACCTGATTCTGTCAAAGCTTCAGGGAAAATTTCAGATTTTCTCCTCTACCTTCCACTCTACCATGGATGCATTGGGTCAGAGATTCCAGATGCCCACTTTTGAGGTGTTCTGTGATCGGTTGACTAGAGAACATGCCAAACTCACACAATTAGATTCTTTATCTAGAACTAAGAACCAAGCTTTGGTTGCTCAGACTTCTAAGGGGACACATAAGCAGAAGCAGAAGCAAAAGCCCAAAATAGATTCAGTTGGCAGTGAGCACTCCTCCAAGCCACCTCAGAAAATAGAGTCTAATAAATCCACTCCTAAGGGTAAATCTTCTAATTCTGGTGAGTCTTCCTCCAAGACTAAGAAGTTCACAGGTGAACCTTGCAGTTTTTGTGGAAAGGAAGGGCATCCAGTTTCCAGGTGTTGGAAACGTCTTGAGGCTCTAGAGGAAGCCTTGCAACAACATAGTATTGCTTCTCCACAACCTTCACCTACTCCCACAGGGAAAGGCCATGCTCTCTTTGGATGAGCATTATCTTCCACTGCGAGATGGATCATTGATTCAGGTGCTTCACACCATATGACACACACACCTAGTTTGGTTACCTCACTTGCTCACAGAGTGCTACTACACAGATTGCAGTTGGTGACTCAGCACAACTCTCAGTTATAGGTTCTGGTACTATTTCATTGGATGGTGGCTCTCTACAGGATGTTCTTTTGGTTCCTGCCATTTCTACGAACCTCCTGTCTGTCTATCAGATTTGCCATTCTGGTTTTGGTAAGACAGTTGAATTCTCACCACATGATGTAGTTATTCGAGACCTCCATGATCCTGATTTAGTTGTTGCTACCGGGAGTGTTGATTCAGAGTCTCACTTATACAGGTTTGATGGCTTTGAGAGCTCCGATTATACAAGTGTTTCTCTTGTTGCTCATGCAGACACAGTGAGCAAGCTTTGGCATGAGTGTTTTGGCCATGTCAACTATAGATATCTCCAACAGATGAGTACACAGGAATTAGTGCTTGGGCTTCCTCAGATCTCTTGCACTGATGGTGTTTGTCGAGGTTGTGCACTTGGCAAACATCATAGAGATCCTTTTCCGACAGGTAGATCCTCACATGCTAAGGCACCATTGGAGTTGATACATAGTGATCTCATGTCATTTCCTACTCCTTTTTCTGGTGCTCGTTATGTGCTCACCTTTATTGATGACTTCTCGAGACGCACATGGGTGTACTTCTTGAAGTACAAGTCTGATGTCTTTGATTCATTTCGAGTCTTTAAGACATTTGTGGAGAAGCAGTCTGGTCTTTCTATCAGGCGGATACACACTGACAATGGGGGGGAATATGTGAATCAGTCTTTCCATGATTTTTGTACTGAGCAGGGTATATAGCATCAGCTGACAGTTCCCCATACTCCTCAGCAGAATGGAGTTGCTGAGAGAAAGAACAGAACATTGCGGGAGATGGCCAATTGTATGATACAGTCTCGAGATATGCAGCCTTTTTTTTGGGCAGAGGCAGTGAATTGTGCCAACTACATTTAGAATCGGATGCCTCATAAGGCATTACGACATTTGACTCCCGAGGAGGCTTGGTCCCATGTCAAGCCTGATGTTTCTACATTTCGAGTGTTTGGTAGTGAGGCTTGGGCATTTATTCCAGATGCTCAGAGGAAAGCCATGGAGAGGAAGAGCCGACCACTCATATTTGTTGGCTATTGTGAGGATATGAAGGCATACAGGTTGTTTGATCTTGATTCCAGAGAGGTTTTGTTTTGGCGAGATGTCCAGTTTGATGAGCGCTATCCTCAGATGGAGCCTCCATCACCAACTTCTCCCTCATTGCCTAGTACTTCCTCTTCTCCTCTTCAGGATTCTATATCCTCTGAGGATGATTTAGATGATGATCCACCTTCCCCTCCTCCACCAGACATTCCGCGAGTGCCCAAGTGGGCTCGTGATACTGTCAGTGCTGCTGGTTCTTTAGCAGGAGATCCTTCAGATACCCGTCGTACTCGTGCTCAGCGATTTGGTACTGGTTTTTTGAGCCATGTTGTTTCAGATGATCCTCAGAAGTTTTCGGAGGTGACAGGACATCCTGAGTGGGATAGGGCTATGGATGAGGAGTACTCTTCTTTGATGAAGAACCACACTTGGGATCTTTGTACTCTTCCGAAAGGAAGAAAGATGGTTCGCTGCAAGTGGGTGTACCGTACCAAGTATGCTTTAGATGGTTCTATTGATCGGTATAAGGCACGTCTTGTTGCGAAGGGCTTTTCACAAGTGGAGGGTATTGATTACTCCGAAACCTTTGCTCCTGTCGCCAAGATGAATTCTATTCGCCTAGTACTTTCTCTTGCAGCTTCACAAGGTTGGACAGTGTATCAAATGGATGTGAAGAGTGTGTTCTTGCACGGGGATCTACATGAGGAGATCTATATGGAGCAGCTTCAGGGTTTTGTTCAGGACTCTTCTCTTGTGTGTAGACTTCGGAGGTCATTATATGGTCTCAAACAAGCCCCTCGGGCTTGGTATGAGAAAATGAACTCTTTCTTGCTAGCTTCACACTTCATTCGCTGTCATTCCGATCCTACAGTGTACATTCAGCGTCATGGGGCTGATCTTGTGATACTTGTGTTGTATGTTGATGATCTCATCATCACAGGTAGCTCATCTTCTATGATTCAGAGTGTTCAGAGAGCATTGATGGAGCAGTTTGAGATGACAGATCTTGGACTTCTGCACTATTTTTTGGGCCTATAGGTTATTCAGTCTTCGGATGGGATTTCCATACACCAGCAGAAGTATGCTCTTGACATGCTTCAGAGATTCAACATGCTTGATTGCAAGCCTGCTCCCACACCTTTTCAGTCAGGTGTTCTTCTGTCTACTACTTGCTCTACTCCTTTAGTGGACTCCACCTTGTACAGGCAGCTTGTGGGTAGTTTGTTGTACCTGACACACACTCGTCCCGACATTTCCTTTGCTGTTGGCCTTGTCTCTCGATTCTCCCATGATCCTCATGAGAGTCATTGGCAAGCTACCAAACGTATTTTGAGGTACATTCGGGGCACTACTTCATATGGCATTCACTATACATCAGGATCTCCTCACATTGTTGGTTTCATAGATGCTGATTGGGGTGGTGATACAGATGGTCGGAAGTCTACTTCTGGCTTTGTTTTCTGTCTTGGTTCTGGTCCTATCACATGGTCTTGCAAGAAGCAGACTGCTGTTGCATTATCATCTACAGAGGCAGAGTATCGAGCAGCCGTGCTAGCTAGTCAGGAGGTTTTATGGCTTCGACAATTGATGACAGAGTTTGGGTTTCCTCCTGATAGTCCCACTCTTCTTTGGTGTGACAATCATAGTGCCATTCATATTTCCCGCAACCCAGTTGAGCATCAGCGGACCAAGCACATTGAGATCCATATGCATTTCATCAGGCAACTGATTCAGGATGGCTCTCTCAGCTTGGAGTATGTTCCTACTTCGGAGCAGGTTGCTGACATCTTCACTAAGCCTTTTGCATCCCCGCGGTATCTTCAGCTGCGTTCTATGCTTGGGGTGACGGAAGTTGTCCTTGGGGGATCTTAGTGAGGCCTACCTTCCTTCTTTTTTTCCGCTTTCCACATCTTTCTATCTCTTTTTGGAGGAGGGTTTTTCCCATGTGGTTTTCCCTGGTTCTCTATTTCATAGAGATTTGCTTGTGATTGGGTACCTCATCAGGCTATGTTGCCAGGACCCAAATTTGCTTTCAGCATTGTAGTTCCTTTGCTTCTTTCGTGCATTGTTTGTAGCTGCATTGTTGCTCATCTTAAGGGGGGGTGTTAGAGTAAAGAATTAAATTTACTACCTCTTAAGATTTCCCTTTATGCACTTGCATTAGTCATTTAATAATTAAATCTAATTATTAAATGCCTATTTACCTATTAGGCTTTCCTATTAGGTTTTACGATCTCCTTCTATAAGGATTGATCCTTTGTATATTTTTCCATTAATTCTTTT
>CM021107.1:416449320-416595580 GCA_007115665.2 Sequoiadendron giganteum
CATTTCCCCAAACATGAACACAAAGGAATTAATCACATAAAGCAATTGCGAGGAAATAAACTAATTTCAAATATATTAAATCCACTTCCCTTAATATAACTCAATAGTTTATTGTCTTAATGAAAGTAATTCAATACGCCTCTCTTAGACAAAGGAAGATGTTTAAACCAAAATATTTGATTCCCTAATTGCTTTTAAATAATAATAAAATACATGTTTACTTCATCAACTCAAATCAGGTTGACAACATGATACGACAACCCACATATTTAAAAAGGACCTCATCTGGAAGACTTAACAACCCCTCCTAATCAATTTCTCCCAAAGTGATAGCAGAAGGAATTGCATTTAAGCAAGCAATTTAATCAAAATTACATCTACTTCGGATTTCCTAAATCCACTTCTTAATTAACATTCAATACTTTATTGCCTTAATAAAACTGAATTGGATAACGACTGTAAGACCCCTCCATTTTTCTCTTTTGACTGAACAATGTCCTGTTTGGTTATGTCTTATTTTATGTTTGTACTTTGACTTAGAACTCAGTTGTTGTTTGATTGCTATCTATAAAGTGATGTGAATGTGATATTTTGGTGTGATGGTGTATTTTTCTGATGTTATCGTTATGGCATGCTTTGGATTAGCATAGTGGATAATTGAATTAATGATGTTTATGTTTTGATCATATTAATGATGTTAGATTCCTCAGTTAGTAATATTGTATTGGTGAAGGTGACGAGATTACATCACTCGCTTGTGAGCACCCTGCGATCCCGAGATTTCCTCTTCACGGTGTGTTTTAATTTTAACATATATATGCATGTGGATATACTCTGTGTTCGCAGGTTGACAGGTACAGGACATCGACTCCACCTGGTTTCACAGGTTTGAGCGTGTCCATTGCCCAATGGTATTCAATTGGGAGATAGTAGCTAGGGTTTTTGTGCCAAGTCATCACCCGAGTCATAGTGTGTCATCTGGTGTTAGTCGGGTTAGGTTGCCTTAATGTTGTCACCTAGCTTTGATTTCATTTTATATTGCAAATTTGAAAAAGGTTAAAATATATGCTTTGGTAATTGAACTGTCGTTTAACGTGATCTGGATTATGTTAGTAATGTAATTTATTTTATTATTAATTTAATTTAATTAATAAATAATTTAATCATGGATTAGATTTATTTTATTAATTAATTAGATTGATTATGTTAAAATTAGGCAAGTTATTCATCTTGAAATTTATGGGTTTTATTAAGTGAAATTGAAAAATAAAAGAAAATGTTTAAAAGTCAATTTAGAAAATTTGAATTGAAAAAATTGAAAAAATGAGATATTTGTTATTCTGTTTTGGAAAATTAATGAGAGTGGTTGTAGGAATTTTTAGGGTTTATTCCTTATGATTGAATTTTGCTTGAGGATTGGGAGGTTCATGAGTTTTTAGGAAAAAAAACAAGGAAGAAGAACTTGTGGATTTTATTTTTGGAAATTGGTGAAGCTGAATTGGGATTGTTGGAAAGGATTTGGAATTGAGGAGGAGGCTTTGTTGCATTATCAACTTCTCAAGCTTGAAATCGGGTTCATGTTGTTTCTTTTTAAAATTAGTTGTTTTGAAGTTAAATTTGCTTATGCTTGTGGTTGAAAATCAGGTTGAAGATCATTTAAAAACCTCCAGTTGGATTGTTGTCTCAGTTTTGAAAGAAAAACTTTATTTAAAATCGATTGCTTCAAAATTGGAAATGAAATCTTGTATGCAAATTATTATCTCAATTCTGGTTGTTCTTCAGTTGGTTAAATCTCATTTGGATGAGTGAATATATGTATATATATATATATTTATATATACATATATTTGTATATATGATTTTCTTTATAATTTCCCTTTGTAGGGTTATGCTGGCGAATTTTGTCACAAATAAAATTTATTTTAAAAACCCCTGTGGCAGAATGAAATCCGTGTTTTTGGTTCGGTCGTTTTTATTTATTTATTTAAAAAAAAAAAAGAATGTGGGGAGGCGACGCTGGGGGCTCACCTCCCCACCATGCCCCATGGGAGGCACGTGGGGAGGGAGTTGCGCCCAGCGCGACCCCCCTCACCATTGTGCAGGGAGTGGGGAAGGGTTGTGTGAATACACAGCCGCACCATGTAAATGGGGTCAGCTGTGTATTCCCACAATCCGCCCCACTGTGTTGGCATGTTCTCTCCATTGAAACCGCGACCACCCTCTCCAAACCGCGCCCACCTTGGAAATTCGTGCGGTCACCCTAACCCTAATCTGTGGCGCGCGCCCCTAGGTGTGGTTGACTTTGAAAGTTCGGTTTCCTTTTTTTTTATAAAAAAAATAAAATAAAAATTTATATATATTTAATATTTTTAATATTATAATTTTATAATATTGAAATATATTTAATATTTTCAATATTATATTTCTATAATATTAAAATATTATAATATATTAATAAAATAGGATTCATATATATAATATTTTCAATATTATATTATATGGTATTAAAATGCTAATATGTATACACATTATTTAATGTTTATACATATATATATTTTTAGTGGTGATGTAAATTTAATATGCACATGAATTGTTGATTTAAATGGCATGAATTAGAGGTGATTAATGAGTTTAAGTTACAATGCTCTTAGTCAAATTATGGATTTTAGTTTAAAATAATGGATTTAATGGAACGGTAGATTTGATTTTGTTGATCAAGTTAAGTTAACTATTTTAGAAATGAATATGGTGAAAAGAAGAAATAAATATTTAGTTTTAAACGATGTTTCTAAATGGTTGAAAATAAATGTCTAGTTTATATTTATTTTAAAACAGTTAGTGAAATTAAATATTTGATTTAAATTTATGCTTATGTCTGGAAGAAACATTATTAAATTAGTTTTATTGTGGCAATAACACATGAAATTTTATTAAAAGAATTGGATTTAGGAAATCCGAAGCAGGTTTAATTCGTGATTAATTGTTTGTTGAATATAAGTCTCTTGTTATCGCCTTGGGGAGATTTGTTTAGTCAGGGTTAACAAGTCTTCCAGATGAAGTATTTTAAATATGTGGGTTGTCGTGTCATGCTGTCATCCTGTTGTGAATTATGTGGGTAGTGCATGGTGTCTCATCAGTATTTACTTGATTTCCATGAATGGGGATGTTTTGTACCTCCTTGGTTTAGGAGTGAATTTCGTGAGTTGTGCCTCCTTGTCAGGAGTGACTTTGTTGCCTTGTTACCTCCAAGTGTTTGGAGAGGGTTTGAACTTATGTTGCCTCCTGAAAAAGGAGAGGTCGTGGTATCTTGTTTGTGTGCACTTTGTTACCCTTGGTGTTTGGATGGTATGTGTGTTATCAAGTAGAAGAGTGGCTTCCGTAGGGGGCAGAGCCCAGAAGAGGTAAACTGGGTAACCTTCGAAGGTGGTTTAATCAAGTGATAACTAAAAAAAAACTTAGAAGATTAGGTGGTACTTCTCACTAATCAAGATAATTATGTCTCACTCATAGACACAAGGGATCGTTTAGACTTGGGATGAGTGGGAAGGCCTGGAATGGCAAGGTCATCTATCTTGTTTGTACGAAAGGTATTTGATTCCGCATGAGTGAGTATGGGGGTCGGGATTCGGTAGAGGTCACCAGGATAACCCTTAGTGGGGGCCGGAGCCTATGAAGATTCGCTCGATTCGGTAGAGGTCACCATGATAACCCTTAGTGGGGGCCGGAGCCTAGGAAGAATCCCAGAGGATAACCCATGACGAGCCGTGTGATGACACTCTGTCTAGGGCAACAGTTGGCATTTGATTTTATGGGTATGGTTTCATTAACATACCTGAGGTGACCATAGTTGGTATTTGATTATTATGTGTTTGGTTCTCGTAACATACTTGATCTGCTTTATTTCTTAAAGCAATGTGAGCATGTAGAGTTGTACTTATGTGGTACTAGAGTTGTACTGGAGTTGTACTCGTGATGTACTTGTGTTGTACTTGTGAGGTTCATGTGATTGGTTGTTTCAGTTTGGTTCAGTTTTGTGTTAGCCTGTGTCTAGAGGTAGATGGTCTTAGCTGGGATTCCTTGTTACTATCTCCTAGCACAGGGGGTGGGCCTTTGGGTTCCACTTGGTTGGGTGGCATGCACCTAAATCCATTGGGTTCTTTCTTCATGTTCTTGTGGATGAGACTTCAAGTTAGAGAGCTCGTGGGATTCAGTTTCAGTTCTTGCTTTATTTCATTTCAGTTGATCTTGTATTTATTTACCCCTCTTTTTTCATCGAGGTGGAAAGATGTAATTTGTAATTATGATTATTGGACTTGCCTCATTCGGGGAATGAGTGATGTAATCACTGTATTAAGTTATTGATATGGGTGATCCCACAAAGCTGGTTTACAATTTCTTAGAGGAATTGATTTTTGCCGAAATCACATATTTTTAGAAAATATAATGATTTAAGCTTTTAAAAGTTCCATTTTAAGGATTCCAATTGAAGAGGATTCGATCAAATCACCTTATATCAAACCCCCTTGGATAGAACCTCGCTAGTTTTAAACCATACCTATAAATGAGTCTCCTTTACACCTATCAAAATGCTTATAAAAAATCACTTTTGATTTACCTTTTAGGGGATCAAATGAATTTATTTAAAATTTATTTCAAATTATTATGGTATTCCTTGAAATGAGCTATCCCATGAATATAATTTTAATATGTTTTGGTTTTATTATGTATGTGTTTTTTTAGTTTTATTAAACATAGGTTTTTCACTAGAAATCAAGCTTTTTGTTTTGCACGTGTGGAAAAATAGCATATTATCAAAATAATTTTTTTAAAAATATTTTTCGTGTTGGGTATTGATTTCCTTGATCCATTAAAAAAAATAAAAATGAATTTCGATACATACATAAAAAGTTATATTGTATACAGTCCGCCTATGTCTGAATTGCAATTAGTTTGACTTTGAAACTCTATTAAGGAAAAATAATTCAATAAAAAACTATGAGACCAAATGAAAGTGCTATATATCATAGTTACAAATCTAAATTCAAAAAATTAGAATTTTTTCCTTCATACAAAAAAAGCTATGTTGTATACAGTGAGCATCACTTTTTAAAAATGTTGTTTTCTGAACAAACCAGTTTTCATGGGAGATGGAAAAATAAGTGCAATCTTATTCCAAAATTTTTGAAAAAAATAGTTTTAGAATCTACAGGCAAAATGTGATGAGACTCTAGTTTGCATCATCTTCAAATTCCTCACGGTTTAGCCGCTATAGGTGCCCGAATGTGAAGATTTAGTTAAAAATAATAATTTCAGTGTCCAGTTTGGCTAAAAATTGTAAACCACTATTGTGGGATCACCCATATTGTAATCATATGGTATTCCTTTTTATGGCGATGTAATTTATCTTGTATGGATTGTATGTGTACTTAAAAGCTTGAGTAGATGTTTTCTTTTCCCTTATGTTGTTTGTGGGTTGTTAAGTAATCTTAGTCTCGTAACCTTAGGAGATGGTTGCCTTGGGAAGCGAACTTGTATATTAATTGTAGTTAAAACAAAAAAATAGTCTGTTTAAGTAGTTGTTTGCAACATCCTCTAAGGTTGCATGGCGGGGTGTTACAACGACTCTTTTGTATAAAGATGAAATTTTAAATCCAATATCACATTCTCTAATTGTTCTCAATAATTATAAAAATAAACGTTTATTTCAATCATTCAGAAAATAACATTTTTAAAATAAATAAATGTTTCCTCTTTACGACAAAATCATTCCTAAAACAATTAACTTATCTTAATATCCATATCATTTAAAATAAATATATTGTTCCTCCCAAAAATATATTATTTTAAAATAAAGTCCGTAATTTGACTATGAACACGGCATTTAAATTTCTTCAATTATATTTAAATCATGCCATTAACTCAAAACCCCACTTAATATATATATATATATATATATAAAGAAACAATAAACTCATCTAACTAAATATATACAATAATATATAAATATATATACATAATATAAATATATCCTCAAATGATATATATATACACTTATGTATATATATTATATATATATTTAATTATTCAATATTAACATATATTAATATTTTAATATCATATAAATATAATAAGAACATTAATATATATTTTTTATTATTTTAGATATATTAATATTTAAATATTATAAAAATATATTTTATTTTATTTTTAATTAAAAAAAATGACTTGAAAAAGGCAGGCCACGTTTTCTTTCTCGGGCCGCGTGATTTAGGGTTGGGGTGGCGGCTGCATAGTCAGCCATGGGGCGACGACTTAGCCGACTGACCCCATTGTTGGGTGGCGGCTGTGCTATGCATAGTTGACCACCAGTGTTGGTGGCGCGAATGTGCTTAGCATAGTCGATCACCAACAGTGGCGACAACGGTGCAAGCAACGGTCACAGAGGGTGTGGGGGTCGCGCTAGGCGCGGCTGCCCCATAGTGCCTCCCATGGGGGGCGCGGCGGGGTGAGCCCCCAGCATCCCTCCCACAAAAGAATTTTATTTTATTTATTTATTTAAAACAAAATCCCTGCGGATTTTGAAATCCGCATTTTGATAGGGGGATGTATTTTTTTATTTTAATAAAAAACTTTACCAGCATAACCCCCAATTATTTACATGTATAAAACATATATATATTTCAATGTATATATGTTAGAGTAAGGAATTAACTTTACTACCTCTTAAGATTTCCATTTATGCACTTGCATTAGTCATTTAATAATTAAATCTAATTATTAAATGCCTATTTACCTATTAGGGTTTCCTATTAGGTTTTACGATCTCCTTCTATAAGGATTGATCCTTTGTATATTTTTCACTTAATTCTTTTCGCTGATAATAACTTTCACATTGTCAAAGCAAAACCCTTGTTTGTTTCCTACAGATTTCTTCCTTGTGATAGGGTTTTGCATGCAGGTTTCTTGGGCTTAATAGATTTGTTTTTCATCAAATCTTACATGGTATCAGAGCTGGATCTGCTGTAGCTTGTTCATGTTTGAAGAAAAAAAAAAGGAGCAAGGGTTTGATAGAAGAAATTTGGGATTCTTCGGCTAATTTGAGAGGTTCTAGTTGTAGTTTTCAGATCTGGTATTCCTTGCCCAACGTTATTTTTTGTGAAAGGGCATTTTTTTTGGGTGTCCTTCTCGGTGTTGTTCACAGTGGTGTCCTTCCTGGTGTCGTTTACCAGACTTGCACCTTATTCCTCTGAACGTCGTGCATGAGCTGACGTTTGCGTTGGCAGATCTGAAAAGGCGAAACTTCAAACCCCCGCGGGCACCGTACTTTGACTTGAAAGTTTTTTTTACTTGCGATTGCTATCCCGATCTATGGTTATTTTCATCAGAAAAATCCAAAGGTACACATGATACTCATTTGAAGTTTTTCTTTCCCTTTCATTGTAAGCAATCTTTTCCAGCTTCTAGGGTTTGGTATATTGAATTGTGGGGGGGTGTTCTATTTCTTGTTTTCTGTAATTTACTTCAGTAAACTTGAAATTATATCAAAACAAGACCCCTTCTAAAATATGGCCGAGACCTCTTCTAGTCTAGAACTTCTGACCCCTCATAATTATCACACATGGAAACCCCTGATGACATGGCTTATCCGATCAAAAGTGTTGTGGTCTTGTTTAGACGCAGTGCAGCCAGTTTTCCAGAGGCCTTTCAAGGTCATGCATTACAGGAACAAGATGGATGAGGCAATGGGGTTGATTGCTTTACATGTATTAGATAGTCTACAGTTTCATCTTGATGGGTGAAATACCCCTGAAGCTATGTGGACCCATCTTGATGACTTGTTTGGTACAGTGAATGAGTTTAGGGCACTTCAGATTGAGGCAGAGCTTACCTCTCTTGTACCAGATCATTTTCCATCCATTGAGGACTTCTTGATGAAGTTCAAGTAGAAGAGGTCTTTATTACAGGGATGTGGAAAGACCAAGACTGACACAGAGTGCATCTACCTGATTCTGTCAAAGCTTCAGGGAAAATTTCAGATTTTCTCCTCTACCTTCCACTCTACCATGGATGCATTGGGTCAGAGATTCCAGATGCCCACTTTTGAGGTGTTCTGTGATCGGTTGACTAGAGAACATGCCAAACTCACACAATTAGATTCTTTATCTAGAACTAAGAACCAAGCTTTGGTTGCTCAGACTTCTAAGGGGACACATAAGCAGAAGCAGAAGCAAAAGCCCAAAATAGATTCAGTTGGCAGTGAGCACTCCTCCAAGCCACCTCAGAAAATAGAGTCTAATAAATCCACTCCTAAGGGTAAATCTTCTAATTCTGGTGAGTCTTCCTCCAAGACTAAGAAGTTCACAGGTGAACCTTGCAGTTTTTGTGGAAAGGAAGGGCATCCAGTTTCCAGGTGTTGGAAACGTCTTGAGGCTCTAGAGGAAGCCTTGCAACAACATAGTATTGCTTCTCCACAACCTTCACCTACTCCCACAGGGAAAGGCCATGCTCTCTTTGGATGAGCATTATCTTCCACTGCGAGATGGATCATTGATTCAGGTGCTTCACACCATATGACACACACACCTAGTTTGGTTACCTCACTTGCTCACAGTGCTACTACACAGATTGCAGTTGGTGACTCAGCACAACTCTTAGTTACAGGTTCTAGTACTATTTCATTGGTTGGTGGCTCTCTATAGGATGTTCTTTTGGTTCCTGCCATTTCTACGAACCTCCTGTCTATCTATCAAATTTTCCATTCTGGTTCTGGTAAGACAGTTGAATTCTCACCACATGATGTAGTTATTCGAGACCTCCATGATCTTGATTTAGTTGTTGCTACTGGGAGTGTTGATTCAGAGTCTCACTTATACAGGTTTGATGGCTTTGAGATCTCTGATTATACAAGTGTTTCTCTTGTTGCTCATGCAAACATAGTGAGCAAGCTTTGGCATGAGCGTTTTGGCCATGTCAACTACATATATCTCCAACAGATGAGTACACAGGAATTAGTGATTGGGCTTTCTCAGATCTCTTGCACTAATGGTGTTTATCGAGGTTGTGCACTTGGAAAACATCATAGAGAACCTTTTCCGACAGGAAAATCCTCACGTGCTAAGGCACCATCGGAGTTGATACATAGTGATCTCATGTCATTTCCCACTCCTTTTTTTGGTGCTCGTTATGTGCTCACCTTTATTGATGACTTCTCGAGACACACATGGGTGTACTTATTGAAGTACAAGTCTGATGTCTTTGATTTATTTCGAGTCTTTAAGACATTTGTGGAGAAGCAATCTGGTCTTTCTATCAAGCAGATACACACTGACAATGGGGGGGAATATGTGAATTAGTCTTTTCATGATTTTTGTACTGAGCAGGGTATATTGCATTAGCTGACAATTCCCCATACTCCTCAGCAGAATGGAGCTGCTGAGAGAAAGAACAAAACATTGCGGGAGATGGCCAATTGTATGATACAGTCTCGAGATATGCAACTTTTTTTTGGGCAGAGGCAGTGAATTGTGCCAACTACATTCAGAATCGAATGCCTATCCTCAGATGGAGCCTCCATCACCAGCTTCTCCCTCATTTCCTAGTACTTCCTCTTCTCCTCTTTAGGATTCTATATCCTTTGAGGATGATTTAGATGATGATCCACCTTCCCCTCCTCCACCAGACATTCCACGAGTGCCCAAGTGGGCTCGTGATACTATCAGTGCTGCTGGTTCTTTGGCAGGAGATCCTTCAGATACCCGTCGTACTCGTGCTCAGTGATCTGGTACTGGTTTTTTGAGCCATGTTGTTTTAGATGATCCTCAGAAGTTTTCGGAGGTGACAGGACATCCTGAGTGGGATAGGGCTATGGATGAGGAGTACTCTTCTTTGATGAAGAATCACACTTGGGATCTTTGTACTCTTCCGAAAGGAAGAAAGATGGTTCAGTGCAAGTGGGTGTACCGTACCAAGTATGTTGCAGATGGTTCTATTGATCGATATAAGGCACGTCTTATTGCGAAGGGCTTTTCACAGGTGGAGGGTATTGATTACTCTGAAACCTTTTCTCCTATCACCAAGATGAATTCTATTCGCCTGGTACTTTCTCTTGCAGCTTCACAGGGTTGGATAGTGTATTAGATGGATGTGAAGAGTGCGTTCTTGCACGAGGATCTACATGAGGAGATCTATATGGAGCAGCCTCGAGGTTTTGTGCAGGACTCTTCTCTTGTGTGTAGACTTCAAAGGTCATTATATGGTCTCAAACAAGCCCCTCGGGCTTGGTATGAGAAAATGGACTCTTTCTTGCTAGCCTCACACTTCACTCGTTGTCATTCCGATCCTATAATGTACATTCAGCGTCATGGGGCTGATCTTGTGATACTTGTGTTGTATGTTGATGATCTCATCATCACAGGTAGTTCATCTTCTATGATTTAGAGTGTTCAGAGAGCATTGATGGAGCAGTTTGAGATGACAGATCTTGGAATTCTGCACCATTTTTTGGGCCTACAGGTTATTTAGTCTTCGGATGGGATTTCCATACACCAGCAAAAGTATGCTCTTGACATGCTTCAAAGATTCAGCATGCTTGATTGCAAGCCTGCTCCCACACCTTTTCAGTTAGGTGTTCTTTTGTCTATCACTTGCTCTACTCCTTCAGTGGACTCCACCTTGTACAGGTAGCTTGTGGGTAGTTTGTTGTACCTGACACACACTCATCCTGACATTTCCTTTGTTGTTGGCCTTGTCTCTTGATTCTCCCATGATCCTCGTGAGAGTCATTGGCAAGCTACCAAACGTATTTTGAGGTACATTCGGGGCACTACTTCATATGGCATTCACTATACATCAGGATCTCCTCACATTGTTGGTTTCATAGACGCCGATTGGGGTGGTGATACAAATGGTCGAAAGTCTACTTCTGGCTTTGTTTTTTGTCTTGGTTCTGGTCCTATCACATGGTCTTGCAAGAAGCAGATTGTTGTTGCATTATCATCTATAGAAGCAGAGTATCGAGCAACCGTGCTAGCTAGTCAGGAGGTTTTATGGCTTCAACAATTGATGACAGAGTTTGGGTTTCCTCTTGATAGTCCCACTCTTCTTTGGTGTGACAATCAGAGTGCCATTCATATTTCTCTCAACCCAGTTGAGCATCAGCGGACCAAGCACATTGAGATCCATATGCATTTCATCAGGCAACTAATTTAGGATGGCTCTCTCACCTTGGAGTATGTTCCCACTTCGAAGCAGGTTGCTGACATCTTCACTAAGCCTTTTGCATCCCCATGGTATCTTTAGTTGCGTTCTATGCTTGGGGTGAAGGAAGTTGTCCTTGGGGGGTCTTAGTGAGGCCTACCTTCCTTCTTTTTTTCCGCTTTTCGCATCTTTCTATCTCTTTTTGGAGGAGGGTTTTTCCCATGTGGTTTTCCCTGTTTGTCTGTTTCATAGAGATTTGGTTGTGATTGGGTACCTCATCAGGCTATGTTGTCGGGACCCAAATTTTCTTTCAGCATTGTAGTTCCTTTGCTTCTTTCGTGCATTGTTGCTCATCTTAAGGGGGGGTGTTAGAGTAAAGAATTAACTTTACTACCTCTTAAGATTTCCCTTTATGCACTTGCATTAGTCATTTAATAATTAAATCTAATTATTAAATGCCTATTTACCTATTAGGTTTTACGATCTCCTTCTATAAGGATTGATCCTTTGTTTATTTTTCACTTAATTCTTTTCGCTGATAATAACTTTCACATTGTTAGAGCAAAACCCTTGTTTGTTTCCTACAGATTTCTTCCTTGTGACAGGTTTTTGCACACAGGTTTCTTGGGCTTAATAGATTTTTTTTTCATCAAATCTTACAATATATACATATACATATATTTAAATATCCACATAATTTTTTTTACAAAACTAATTGAACAAACAAGACTGAAATAACAATTTCCAGCCAACAACACCAATATTTTCTTGAAGCAATTCATTTCCAAACACAGGTTTTTCTTCAAATTTAAAGCAATATTTAAAATGGGTTTCATTTGCAAATCAAACAGGGTTTCAATAATTTCAAGCAGCATAACAAAATTTGGGAAACCTTTCAAAATGAAACTAATTTAATAGGAAGAAAACCTGAATTCCAAAAGCTTCAAAGTTTGATAAATTGGTGCAAGGCCTTCTCCACAGATGCAAGCTCATTCCCAACAAACCAACTGAGCTTCTCTAAGAATCCAAATCCAAACCCACAAAACAACCATTCTATTCTTCCTCCCCTTCCTTATTTTCCATTTTTTTTTCATCCTCCCCAAAAACTCTATGAAAATCCATAATAATCCTCAAAATATCCAAAAATATCTCAATAATAGAAAAAAAGGAAAAATATCTATGCAACCACCCTCATAAATTTTTCAAAACAAAAAACAAAAAATATCTCCAATTTTCAATTTTGCATGTTCAAATTTTCAAAAAAGAAATTTAAAACCTTTTTCATATTTTCCAACTTAATCTTTTCAATTTTCCAATTTCACACAAAATATCTATTAATTCCAAAATGAAAACCTTAATTTATTTCAACTCAATTAATTTAATTATCAATAAAATAAATCTAATCCAAGATTAAATTATTTATTAATTAATTAAATTAATCAATAAATCAAATCACATTTCTAACATAAAACCAGATAAAGTTAATAAACAACTTAATTACATAAAGCCATTTAACTACCCTTTTCAACTTGCAATTAAATAAAATCCAGGCAAATAACACAATATTGACGCAACTGAACCAGACTAAAACCCGATGACACACTATGACTAGGGTGATGACTTGGCACGGAAACCCTAGCTACTATCTCCCAATCGAATGTCGTTGGGCAATGGACATGCTTAAACCTGTGAAACTAGGTGGAGTCGATGTCTTGTACCTGTCAACCTGCGAACAAAGAGTATATCCACATGCATATATATGTCATAATTAAAACACACCGTGAAGAGAAAATCACGGAATCGCAGGGCGCTTGCAAGCGAGTGATGCGATATTGTCCCCTTCACTAATACAGTATTACTAACTAATGAATCTCCTCATTAATATAATCAAAAGCATAAAACATCATTGATTCAAATATTCACGATGCTAATCCAAAGCATACCATAATGATAACATCAGAATAAAATACCAGCACATCAAAATATAACATTCACATCGCTTTACAAATAGCGATCAAATAGAACCGAGTTCCATTGTCAAAGTACTAAGAGACAATAAGACATAACCAAACAGAACATTGTTCGATCAAAAGAGCAAAATAGAGGGGTATTACAAAAGAGGTAGAGAGATAGAGAGGGGGGGATATAGGAGGGAGGAAGAGTGAGGGATAGATATAGAGGGGATAGACAAAGAGATAGAGGTAGAGAAAATGAGATAGGTAGAGATATATAGAGAGAGAAGAAGAGCGAGATATATAGATCAATATATAGAGGGAGAGGGAGAGAGGGAGAGATAATGATAGAGGGAGATATAGAGAGATAGAGATGGATATGGAGAGAGATAAAGAGGTAGAGAAATATTTGGATAGAAAGGGATAGAGAGAGAATAAATAAGAAAGAGGTAGAGATAATGAGATTAGATATAGATAAAGAGAGAGATAGGGAGATATAGATAGAGGGGGCAAGAGTGAGAGAGAAAGGAGGTGATAGAGACAAGTAATACAGAGAGAGGTATAGATAGATATGGAGAGAGAGATGACAAGAGGGGGATAAATATAGAGATAAAGATAGGGAGGGGAAATAGGGAGTGTGTGTATGAGTGAGAGAGAGATATGGAGATACTTTGATAGAGGGAGATTAAAAATAGAGAGAGAGAGATAAATAAATATATAGAGGGAGAGAGTTAAACTTGGGCAAAGGTGTGCATAGGATCAAAGACAATAAGGATGCCTTCTATGATGATTTATGCAATTTCTTTTACTCTCTTTAGTACAAAAGTCTAACTGTTTCATTATTTATTAATTCTTTAATGTTTCAAGTCTTTTGGGATGATATATTTCAAAATAAAATGAAAAAAAAGACTTTGTATGCAACAGTTATGAGCATTTAAAATTTTAAAAATTAAGGACAAACTTAAAATTATTATAATTAATTTTTGGTGTATAATATATCAAAATTATCTTATCCATTGTATAGATATTTGAGTCACCTTTACAATGCCTATAAGAAATCAAAATTTTGATAAGCAACACAAAAGTTATGCCCATTTGACTGAAGTGTGCTTTTTTGGACTTTTCAAAACATACATCTATTTTTCTTTTCAAATCGGATAATTCACTTTGAAAACATACAATTGATGAAAATAATTGTAGGAAATGAATATTTGATTCTCTTTTTAGAATGGATATCCCTTTTTCTTTTCAAAATGAATATATGTTTTGTTTGCAAAATGAATATCCATTTTGAAAACATAAAATTGATGAAAATAATTATTTGAAACATATATACATTATTAACAGATATCTATTACTAACGAATATCCATTTTGGTTTGGTATTACCAAACCAAAATCAAATTTTATCCGACCCATACAAAAAGTCAAATTTGTGTTTCGCAATTTTGGCTAAGTTGCCACTTTTTGGCCCATCATGATCCTGCACTCACCCATGTTAAACCATTTGGGAAAAGTGTGAAGACACATGTGAAGTCCACATGAAGGGAGAAACATACAAGAATAACCAAGTAAACTTAAGAAAAGTATGAAAGGGTCAACCTATGAAAGGTGATAAACTAACTAGATTGATAATGATCTTATTTACACTAACACTCTTTTTATTAGGGAGTAAGGTTTTAACCTTTCTTTGCATCCCATCAACCTTTTAAGGACACTATCAATGGTCGAAGGATAACCATTAAGAGGATTAGTGGGATTAGGAGTGGATGTGGCAATGCATGATATGATAGGAATATAGTTAGGTGTGGTAATGGTGGAGGAAGGTGAAATTATAACATGGGAGGTGTGGGTGTAAAAAAGATAGGAGTAGGTTAGATGTGAGAATGATTGTGGTAGGTTGAATGTGAGAGATGAAAATAATGAGGGGATTAAATAGAGTAGAGGCTATGGAAAGTGGATGAGAAGTGGGAGAAGGAGAAAAAATGTGTGACATCTTTAATATAGGAGAAGTATGAGGGTGCACATTAGAAGAAGAGGCTTGTAAGAGTATTGAAAGAGACAAATGTCATTGAGAGAGACTAATGACTTATCCTTTGAATTATACCCCTCAATACTTGTATCCCATAAAGTTAACAAAATTATGAAGGAAATCTACTAAGTCTACATATTGGCATCATTATCCAAATTAACTAGATTTGATCTTAGTAGTTGTGTGGTGAGATTCATGTCTTGTCAAACCATGCATTTTACATGAGTGTCATGATCAAAAGCATCCTCCTCATTAAGATATCCTCAACAAGAATTTCATTAGCTTTGTTCGAGGCCACTACAAAATTTAACCTAAAACTTCTATTTAGTGGAAAATGAAAAGTAGTTCAAGGCCTTAGCATACAAGAAAATATAAAGTTATGCAAACAAAATATATAGACCTTTAGATCTAATATAAAATTATAAAATAACAAAAGTGAACCCCTAGGGTGAAATGAAGTGATTCAAGAGACTAGGTTCACCAAATGAAGAGGATGAAAACTTAAGGACTATCCTCTTCTAATTCATTTATGCCAATCCAAATGATTGATCAAATAAAGTAGATTGATTAACCATAAATAAGTTGAGCCAAGTATGAGCCAAGTAAAACATAATTGAAATGAAAGAGTTAGAATGATTTACCTCCTCCAAGGGTTTAATGTGTGATATAGTTGTGTCTTTGTAAATGAATTTTTCCTATAATCTTCAAATCTTAATGAATATATTTTCCCTTGATGTTTTCAAATCAATTGGATAGATTAATATTACAATCTTGCCTTCACAAAACCACAATCATATATTTGTTTATTATTTGCCTAAAAATACGCACTTGCTTCTAAATCTACACTAAGTCAAGGCATTATTTATTAACACCTTTAAGGAACTTGCTTTATTAGGTCATGGAAGTATTCTAACTTCCTTTTTTGCCTTGATAAGTCCATTTACAAACAAAAAAAGAGAAATGACAAGATAAACATATCTTGAATGATCTAGGATGGTTTATTGTTACCAATGATAATATTTGGTTATTGCTAATATTTAAAGAGAAAAGTTGAAAACTATGTAATAGCAAAGGAAAAAAAAAAAACGGGTACCAATCATTCCCTATGTAGATGCTATATTGTTGATTTTGACCTACCTTTTTAAATGGAATAATAAAACACCCTATCTCTTCTATGAATAGAATTAATTAATTAGATGTAAAACAAATCTCTACCCCCCTTACTATATATGACATTTGTCTTTATATAGCGGACTACAATATTATAAATGAACATGAAGATAACATGAATAAAAAGAGTGGTCACAAAAAAATTTGAACTTTAATAAATAATATAATAAGCAATAAATCTTCATAGATAATGTAATAAGCAATAAATGATCATTATTAGGAGATTAAACAATAACTGATGGCAAAGCATAATACTGAGGCGGATCCACCTTGACAGGTGCGAGCGAGGGATTCGCCACCAGTTCGTCCAAAACCTCGGCCTCCTTCCTCAGCCACGCATTCAGAAAAGCCACCATAATTCCCCCGGTGAACCTCCGCATGGGTTCCCTCGCCTCTCCGTTCTTACACATGCAATACGATGTCGCTCCCCTCACTCCGCCCGTCTTATCATCCAAAAAGTCCATGTGCCCGTAGTCCACCGCCACGAAATGGTAAGCCGGAGGGCAGCAACACCTGAAAAAGTTCACGTGGTTCTGACCGGCCGGAGCGCAGGGAATACAACAGCAGTTCTTTTTCACCGGCCCCAGACCCGATCCAATAACAAGCGTCGGCATATTTACTACAAGCGAATGGTCTTTCTCCGTTAAAATCTGCGGCTTCGTTCCCTCGACAGGATCGATTCCCAGGAGTGCCGCGTAGGGCAACGACAGAGGTATCGTGCTTCGACCCAGCGCCGCTCCGAAAGCCACTTTACCGCCGCGGCTGTGACCAGCAATGGCCAAATTTTGGAAATCCGGCTGCACTTTTGCCGCCAGATGCTGACTAAGCTCTGCACGCAGCCACTCCGTGACGGCCACGGCGTCTGTTATCTCCCCGCTGGCGTCCATACAGGCCATACAATACATCTGAATAAAATAAAGTTGTCAGAGAAACATTTTATTCTGGTGTGGAAAGTTTATAATGATATTTACCAGCAGTTTCAAATAAAGTTGTGAAAGTGTGAACTTTGTGGAAATATATTATGACCTTTTTTTTTTTTAAGATCTTATTCAAAAACAGAAAGTTTAACAGAAAAATCTATCATCAAAATAAAGAACGAAAAACTATTATTAAAACAGCAAAATGTCTGGATCAGTTGTTCTTTAAACAACAAAATGTCTGAATCAACTATTCATGTCTGGATCAGTTGTTCTTTAAACAACAAAATGTCTAAATCAACTTTTCTTTACTATCTTTAACCATTATAAACGTTAAGATTCTTCCTTTCTGCTCTATTTATTTGCATTATGCTTTATTTTCCACAGTTTTAAAATTCCGTAACCATTTCCCTCTCAAAACTGTACAAATTTCAAATATTTGAGAACTGTCTATACACAGAATTATATCACCTGAGGAGCAACTGTGATGTATCCATGGGAAGCAATGTGTTGGAGAAGTTGACGGTAGAAGCTATTAACGAGGAGGTAGCCGTGGAGGAAGAGGAGGACAGGGTAGTCTCCTTGTACGGAGGGGCATGAGGGGTTTGGGAGGGTTTCCTCCTCTGCCTTGGGATATTGTTAGGGTTTGAGTGGCCAGAGGGCCGAGCTTGAACACATCTTCCACCCGCATTTCAGTGTTGTCGAGGATACAGGGCGAGGAGGGATGGTTGCACATGTTCAAATGTTTCTAGGCTACTTATCACCAAAAATATGGGATAGCCGTACAACGTCGGCTCTCTCTCCGCCATAGCTGTTCCTGTCGCATTTTTCCTCGTGTCGTATTTCCTGGGAGGTGGGACCAGTTTTTCCTCTCCAGGACATAAAATTACCATTAACTTGTCTTATTGTAAGGTAGGTCTCCATACGGCTTCTTAGCTTACAACCAGTGTTCAACTTATTGAAAAATTATTTGTGAAGTTGGTGGTCTCTTAAATATTTAATTTTTTTTTATTATTTTTGGGCACTAATCTTGTATTTATAGTATAAATAATGATTTGTGCACTTAAAAAAAATAAAAAAAAATTTGAAAGTAAATATTAAAAAAGAGGGAAAAAACACTTATGGAATCATCTGGGTTTTTGACAATATGTAATTGGTGCTTATTTTCAGCCCCTCCTTTTTTAACAGCTTGTTTTCAATTCTTAAACAATAGCTGATCCATTAAAATAGGGAAAGATTCCAAATTATCTGATTTCGATAGTAAAATTTATGCATGAGAACACTCTATTAAATTTAAATTTAAGCAGAAAACACATTTAAGCAACTGCATGAGGACATGAGGTAAGGGAATAAAATTGATATAATTTATAATAATTAATATCAGTTAGGAATTGATAATTTCAATAATGAAAAAAGAAAAGATTGAGAGTTTAATTTTGAAAATTATGATGAAAAATAATTTTGATGTCATTCGGTGTAAAAAATAATGTTAATTTTAAAAAATTGTAGTTTCAAAATATATGTGAAATTTATTATAAGATCAAATCTATCTTATGTGGATTGATTTGATGCACAAAAATGATTTGAAGTTCATAATATTGAACTAACTAATTGCAAAGAGTTAAAAAATGATGTCCTTGTCTCTAATATTTGTTGATTTGCAAAAATTAGTGGTAATAAAAATACCTTGTGGAGATATTTAGATAGCAAGGGTTGTGCTCTTTTAAGTCAACCCTCTTTATTAAATCGAATTAATGGTCTTGAAAGAACATTGATGACAACAATTAGGCATATAGGTGTCTTAAATGAACTTGGTGTAGATTAAATTCCTTCTAATTCTCCAAAACAAAGTATTTTGAGAATAATTCTCCTTTCAGTGTATATGATTTTAAAATATGAAATCACTTATTTTTTATAATTAATTGCACATTGAATTTATTTAAAGATATAGCAATAAAACATGCAAAAGTGGACCAAGTTGACCCATAATGACTATTGAAATAGACAAGAATCAACAAATTTTTGAATTTGAATATTTAAATTTTAGGGGTCATTTCCACAAAGATCAAACTTGTATGTCAATCCATTGGTTCATGACAAGGAAGTGTGAATCTAAAGATCGGTCCAATTAATGCATGGTAGTAGATGCAACCATGGGTGCAAATATAAATGACTGAAAATGAGGAATGCATAAGAATATATACAATTAAGGATGAGATATGGTCAAATATGTGGAAGTAAATGTAAACAAGGCTAGATGAAGGATTAGACAATGAACCTAACTTTGCACAAGAGTGCTCCTTTTTTTGATATGTAATTGTATAAATTATTTTCATCAAAAAGGACCCCAAAATAAATGGGAATCAACAATGGGTGTGGAAATTTCACCATTAGAAAATTCAACCACTAATTGACCTAGGTTTAAGTGAGAAATTAAAATTGATGATGGATAATTGATAATTGAAAAATTTGCCACTTTTGCAAATTAAAATGCAATTAAAAATGGCACTAAGCTCTTAGAACAATGATGAAGAATAATGTTGATGCAACATAAAATTGATTTGTTGATGTTTAGAAATTAATACCTTGATATGTTCATTATCTCCAAACTATAAAAACTCAAAATATTGTTTGGAGTCAATCCAAAGTGGAACAAAGTTGATCCTTTACAACACAAAATTAACCTTTAAGGTGCATATCTTATCTACCAGTCTACTCATTTTGGTGACTTAGTTCACTAGAACCTCTGTAGTTTGATGATGTGCAAGTATTGGTAGTACTCAAAAATACTTAAAGGAAACTATTAGATCACATGGGTCAAATTATCCCAATTAACCCCCTTGATAGACTAACTTTAAAGCCTTGGAAAATGATCAAATATATGAAACTCAAGCATGTGAAATTTCTCATATGCTAATTTAAATGAAAATGAGTTCTTTCAAGTGCTCCAAATCGAAAAGCTCTAGAATTAATTTTTTTGTAATGTACCTTGTTGTAATGGATCAAGTTATCATCAATTAACCCCCTTGATAGACTAATTCTATAGCCTTAGAAAATGATCAAAGAAACAAAAATCAAGCATGTTATTTCCCATATGCAAATGAGTTCTTTTTGGTGTTCCAAATCCAAATGTTCTAGAATGAATACTTTGTAATGTAGATATTATTTATTTCTACCTAATAATATTTAGATACATAAATAAATGTATTTAAATAAAAATACACAACAAATAGTCACATAATTCAACTCCTAATGACCAGTAGGAAAGGGTAGGGGTCAAAAATATTGGCAACAAAGGCCAAAACACTTTACATGCTTATGAATTGCTTGACTAGAGAGGAGAAAATGGATTTGGATTTTGATCAATTTGTGAGGGATTCAACATCAAACATGAACTAGAATCTAGAACAACAACTCAGAAAGGGTCATAATGGGACAAATAGAGTCAAATTTAGGGTTGTTGAGGAGGCTTGGTCAAGTGCAATGTACAAAATAAAACTTGCAAAAAAATGAATCGTGGATTGTAAAATATATTAGAGGTCAAGGTTGAGGGTGACCTACAAAAATTGAGCTTGGTGATCACCAAATGTAGCCTGAAATGGACCCAAATCAAGCTTGCAATAGGCCCCATAGGGCCAAAATCATATCAAGTTTTCTAGCAAGAAAGGCACCAAAAAAAATTGACCAATAACTTTGTATAGGATGGAAGAGTTGAAGACCCCTCCATAGTTTCTTTTCCTCCATTTTTAAAAATAATTATGTACAAGAATGGATGTAAAACCATATGACCATATGATGAAATATACGAGGAGTAAACAACTTGCAAAAGAATAAATTTATCAATTTTGATGAAATAAAAGGTCATTCTTCATTTTTCGAGCCTTATGGAATCAATAGAGATGTTTATTTGGCTCCATGATGATCCATTAATAGGGCTAAGTGCTGGATTCATAAAAAATATGGACTTTTGATTCATGACTCTTATACTATGTTGGAGCAACCAAGATTAGAATGCAATTTAAAATATGGTATACTTGTATAATGAGAATGAGCATAAAAATATGTCTATTATATGAAATGAGTGTGTTCTTATGCATGTAATATATATATATATATATATATATATATATATATATATATATATATATATATATATGAAGCCCTTTTTATACATAGGACAAGGAAGAGGTAGGAAGGTAGGAAGGTAGGAGAAGTATGAGGGTGTATAATAGAAGAAGAGGCTTGCAAGGGTGTTGAAAGAGACAAATGTCAAATGAGAGAGAATTATGACTTATCCTTTGACTTGTAGCCCTTAATACTCCTATCCCATGAAGTTAATAAATTATGAAGGAAATCTACTGAATCTAAAGAATTGGCATAATTATCCAATTTAGCAAAGATTCAATTGTAGTAGTTGTGTAGTGAGAGTCATGTCTTTCCAAACCATTTGTATTACATGAGTGTCATGATTAAATGCATCATCCTCATTAAGATAAGTGGTAGCATTCTAATCCTCAATAAAAATTCCATTAGCTTTGTTCAAGGCCACTATAGATTTTAGCCTATCTAGCTTTTGTTCAGTGTAAAATGAAAAGTAGGTCAAGGCCTTAGCATACAAGAAAATATAAAGTTATGCAAACAAAAGATATAGGTTTAGATCTAATATAAAATCATAAAATCAAAAAGTGAACCCCTAGGGTGAAAGCAAGTGATTCAAGAGACTAGGTTCACCAAATGAAGAGGATGAAAAATTAAGGACTATTCTCTTCTAATTAATTTATGGTAGTCTAAATGATTGATCTAATAAAGTAGATGGATTAACCATAAATTAGTTGAGCCAAGCACGGGACAAGTAAAGCATAATTGAAATGAGAGAGTTAGAATGATCTACCTCCTTCAAGGGGTTAATGTGTGATATAATTGTGATTTGATTATGTGCATTTGTAAATGAAATTTTCCTATAATATTCAAATATTTATGAATAGATATGTCCTTGAATTTTCCAAATCAATTAGATATAATTAATATTACAATCTTTCCTTCACAAAGCCACAATTGTGTCTTTGATTATCATTTGCCTAAAAATATGCACTTGCTTCTAAATTTACACTAAATTAAAGACATTATTTATGAACACCTTTAAGAAACTTGCTTTGTTATGGTGTGGAAGTATTGTAACTTCTTTCTTTTGCCTTGATCAAGTCTATTTAAAGATAAAATATGATAAATGACAAGATAAAAGTATGTTGAATGATCTAATATAATTTATTATTACTAATGATAATATTTGATTATTAATAATATTTAAACAAAAACATTGAAAAATATGCAATAGAAAAGAAAAAAAAGAAAGGGCACCAATTATTCCTTATGTAAATGCTATATTGTTGATTTTGACATACCTTTTATTATTTCACCCTATTTCTTCTATGAATAGAATAAACTAGCTATGGAAACTTGTGCAATGGGTACGCCGAAGAGGTGTGGAATGTCAAGTAGGAAAAAATTGGTTTATTTTTTGCACACATTTGTATAGTAAATGAGATCAATTGGTAGGTCATTTAGAAAATAATTTTAATATTATTATTAATTTTTAATTAATTGTGTATGTACTTGGTGTGCGATCGAATGTGTATATATTAATGCCAACAACATAAGAAAATACAAAAGGATTAATGCCAAGAACATGACTATTGAAAGCCATTAATGCTAGGGGTAATGAATTCTAGATTCTGCAAAAGAAAACCGAGGTTCCATTAGTAAGAGGTGTGGTACATATGAATGTCATACAAGTATCAAATAATAAATCATTATATTCATACCATATGCCCATGCACACTGATTTGGGTCCAAATTCCCTCATATATAAGTGGATGACATTGGAATCAACAATAATGGGTTACACTTTTTGGCCAAAATTGACATTGGAATCAACATTTTTCACCAGATCTTCATTTTATTATACCTATAAAAGCTAAACCATTAAGAATTTGAAGATGAAGCAAACTATTGATTTGTGAGATTCCATGTATAGATTCTAATTATATTTTAAATTTTTAATAAATAAATAAATATGAATCCTTTAATGTAATTTTTATTAACTTTTTTTTTACTAAACAACATTTTCAAAAAGTGATGTTTACTTTCAGTTGCATAAATTTTTTTCTAGAAAGGATACAATTCTAATTTTTTAAATACAAATTTTTCACACCAATATCTAAGGCATGAATTTTTTTTCATAATTTTTTGTTTCATACATATTTTTTAATTAATTTTCTAAGTTAGAGTAATTATAATTTGGATATATTATACTTTTAGTTGCATAAATTTTTTTGTATGCATTTTAATGAACTCATTTTTTTTTAGTTGGAATAAGGACATCAATATCTAGTGGAAATGTATTTTTTAGAAATTTTTTTCTCTCTTTTCCTATTTTTCCGTATGTGTGAAACAAAGACCTTGATGTTCATTGAAAAACCTACATTCACAAGAAATAAAAAATAAATATAATAATCAAATTAAATATATTTAAAATTATACTTTTTGGGAAGCTTATAATAAAGAATACATGCTTACAAAAGATAAATTTTAAATGAATTCATTTGATCCCCCAAAAGGTAAATCAAAAGTGGATTTTTATCAGGGTTTTGATAGGTGTAGAGGAGACTCCATTATAGGTATAGTTTAAAACTAGCGAGTTTCTATCCAAGGGATTTGATTTAAGGAGGTTTGATCAAACTCTCTTCAATTAAAATCATTTAATGGAGCCTTTTTAAGGCTTAAATCATTATATTTTTTAAAAATATGTGATTTCAGCAAAAATCAGGATGTCCCAAAAAGTGTAACCCATTATTGTGGCAGCACCTTAGAGAAGTTGAAATAGTTCTTGAAACTCTTTGACATAACAAATTGGTCTTTTCCCTTGCATGTCTTGTTGAACTACTACCATTGAGAATGATTTAAATGTGAACAACACAATTAACCAAGACATTATCTTACAGGAATCTATATATTATCTTAGTATTGGATAAGAAGATTTTCCCTATAATTTTAAATATAAATGTATGAAGTAGTATCTTATTTTTGAATGAATGTGATAATATGAAAATGATAGTAAAAATTTTAGTAGATATAGAAAATGAGCTTCTTAATTTTTATTTTATAAGATTGAATAAGGACATTCTTATATGGTGAATACAATAATTTATCTTATTGTCACATTTAATGAGTTGCATATTACAATTTGTATAGTTAGCAGGGGTTATGGTAGATTTGATTTGTAAGGTTAGCCTTCATAAAATGGAAGAGATTTAACAATTCTATTTTTTTAGATTTTTTTTCTAAAATTACGTTTAAGCTTTTGATATCATTTAATTTTAAAATAAATCTTTGTATTTTCAAATGGTATAATTGTTCTTTTTGAAAATGATTGAAACAACATCTAATGTGTTATTAAAGCCATATCTTACACATAATATTTTGAAACAAATATACAAGATTGCTTCTTTAATAGTGTCATTGCTTGTTTCAATTATTGAATAACATAGTTGAATTTTAATTTATTTCTTATAATTATTAAATATATTATAATTAATTATAACCTTAATATTTAGTTAATTAAAAATCTATATAATTATAATTATAACTCAATTTATATAATAATAAATTTAATCTTGAACTTAATTTATTAATTATTATTTTACTAACTAAAATACATTTAAATTAATTTCACCATTAAAACATCAAAATATTATTTAAAAAAATATTATATTATAAATAAACAAATATTTAAAATAAACATTTATTTATATATATATAAACATAAAAAAAATTAATATATATTAATATAATATTATTTATTATATTTTGAAAAATAAAAAGATTACATTAGAAACTTTATATATCAAAAAAAAGTTTTTAACATAAATAAAAATGAAAAAAAAAAAAACTTGAGCTTTTATTTGAATAACGCCAATCTCAGTTGTGCATGGGATTGCACAATAATAGGGGAAACTCACGGTTTAGTGGTAATAAGAACTGACGGTTTTTTTTCTGACAAAACAAATATCTCATTTATGAAGGCGCAAATTTACCTCCACGAAGGTGGGTACGGGTGGGTGTAAATGAAACTATCACCGGAAGGACAACCCAGAAAATGGTAACGGTGGGAATTTTTTTTCGGAAAACGGTAAAAAACAATTGAAAAATGATGGACGACTGAGATTTGTTTCACTGTCAACCAGGGTCTCTTGTTACGTTTCAACCATTGAAAGAGAAAATGAACTTGAAAAGTTCATATAAAGACACGGAGCGTAATAAGATGTCAAACAAATCTCTCCTCAACATATATTTAAATTGGAAATCATCATCATCCTTTAATTATGGTGACTCGAGAAGATGGATTTTGTGAGAAAAAAAAAATTGAACCTTCATAAATAACATAATCAAGTAATATATGATCATTACCACTGACTAAACAATAACTGATGGCAAAGCATAATACCGAGGCAGATCCACCTTGATAGGTGCGAGCGAGGGATTCACCACCAGTTCGTCTAAAACCTCGCCCTCCTTCCTCAGCCACGCATTCAGAAAAGCAACCATAATTGCCCCACTGAACCTACGCATGGGCTCCCTCGCCTCTCCGTTCTTACACATACAATACGATGTCGCTCCCCTCACTCCACCCGTCTTATCATCCAAAAAGTCCATGTGCCCATAGTCCACCCCCACGAAATGATAAGCCGGAGGGCAGCACTCCCTGAAAAATTCCACGTGGTTAAGGCCGGCCGGAGCGCAGGGAATACAACAGCAGTTCTTTTCCACCGGTCCCAAACCCGATCCAATAACAAGCATTGACATATTTACTATAAGCGAATGCTCTTTCTCCGTTAAAATCCGCGGCACCGTTTCCTCGACAGGAGCCGCGTAGGGCAACGACAGAGGTATCGTGCTTCGACCTAGCGCCGCTCCAAAAGCCACTTTACCGCCGCGGCTGTGACCGGCAATGGCCACCTTTTGGAAATCCGGCTGCACTTTTGCCAGAAGATGCTGATTAAGCTCCGTACGCAGCCACTCCGTGATGGTCACGACATCTGTTATTTCCCCACAGGCGTCTAAACAGGTTATAGAATACATCTGCATAAAATAAAGTTGTTAGAGAAACATTTTTTTCTGGAGTGGAAAGTTTATAATGATATTTACCTACAGGTTCAAATAAAGATGTGAAAGTGTGAAATTTATAGAAAGATATTTTTTTTGTAAGATCTTACCTATTCAAAAAACAGAAAGTTAAACAGAAAAATCTATCATCAAGATAAATAACAAAAAAATTATCATTAAAACAGCAAAATGTCAGAATCAGTTATTCTTTAAACTACAAAATGTCTGATTCAACTATTCTTTACCTTCTTTAACCATTATAGAGGTTAAATTTCTCCCTTTCTGCTCTATTTATTTAGATTATGCTTTATTTTCCACAATTTTGAAATACCGTAACCATTTCCCTCTCAAAACTGTACATATTTCAAATATTTTAAAACTGTCTTTGCGCAAAATTATATCACGTGAGGAGCAACTGTGATGTATCCATGGGAAACAATGTGTTGAAGTAGTTGACAGTAGAAGCTATTGACGAGGAGGTAGCCGTGGAGGAAGAGGAGGACAGGGTAGTCTCCTTGTACAGAAGGGAAAACCAGCAGGAGGGGTTTGTGAGGGTTTTCTCCGCTGCTTTGGGATATTTTAGGGTTTGAGTGGCCAGACGGCCGAGCTTGAACACATCTTCTACCTGCATTTCAGTGTACTCGAGAATAAAGGTGAGGAAGGATGGTTGCACATGTTCAAATGTTTGTACTTTATCACCAAAAATATCAAATAGCTGTATAACGTGGCCCTCTCTCGGCCATAGCTGTTCTGTCGCGTGTTTCCTCATGTCAGATTACCTAGGAGGTGGGACCAGTTTTTCCTCGCATTTTAAGTGCATCAAATCAGCAGTGACTAGTCGTATTGTAAATATATGAAAACACAATATAGGATGGGGAAGATGTGTTACCCCACAATGTAATAAGGTATCTCTAGAAGCACAATAAGACAATGAAGGTACATGTGATGACAATACAAGATATAAGGATAAGATCAAGCTAGGTATAAGATTACAATGTTAAGGAATTGATTAATCAAAGTGGCAAAAGAGGAAAAAGTTAGTGCAAATAAGTATAATACAAATATGTCAAAATACAACCTTCTCCCTCCACACTCTACAAGTTGGGAGAAAATATGAATCATGATGGTGTAGAGAGTAGAAATATGTAAAATGAGGCATAAGATTAAAAAATATAAAATAAAAGAGAAAATGAAAATTATAGGTAATTAAGTATGCAATCTTTAGTGATGCATGTGAATCATCGAATAAATCTAGGATGATGATAATCATCTTTCAATATAATTTTTGTCCCAACATATTTTATCACAATGTTATAGATTAATTTTGACATATTTTTCTCATAGATTTATTATTTTATGACATGTATTTCTTCATGACCATTTTTTATACTTTTCATAAACACATTTGCCAATTGATGGCACATTAAGTGGCTCTTTCTTAACCTAGAACTTTTTCTTATTTCATGGTGATTGTGTTAAAATGTTTGGCCTTTGATGCACCACAACACTTTTCTTGAGAACACATGATTATTTTCATGAAAGTTTCAATTTTGAATTATCATTTTTTTTATCCTTTCTTGGTACATAAGTAATTGGTTCTTCATTTAAGGATAATCAAAATAATGCATATATCAAGACCTTTATGTATATTATCTATAGGTTATATAATTTAAGACTTTAGGTTTTGGAAAATATGTATCAAACCACTTTTGAATTCTTTGTAACTCATGAAAATGTATCGAGAGCTTCATATTTTATTTCATACCATTGGTTTTTCATAAGGATAAATTAAATTAACGCATATATCAAGAAATTGATATGTATTATCCATAAATTGTGTAACTTGAGTCTTTATGTTTTATAAAATATTTATCTAGAACCTCTTTTGATTTTTTTGTAACTCAAAATTATATCTTATATAAATCATGTGCACTATCATAATTCCTCTTGAATAAGACACTTATTTTGGCAAACTTTTACAATTGCATCTAGAATATAAAATGACTAAAATATGATATTGAATTTTGGTGAACTCTTTCAATTTTTATAATATTTTCTTCATATAAAATTTGGTATATTGATGTAAACAAAAAGGTATATATTATATTTTTATATCCATGGCCAAGAAAGAAACACAACAAATTTATTTGATGATGGCATGATGTCGCATATCACTAGCTATTCCTTAGGAAATACTATCAGATGTAGAATAGTACATCCTAGTGTATTGATTAATATTACATTAGTCATCCTAAATGAAACCCCAAAATTTTCATGTCCTCGATGCCTAATATGATTATTGATCAATAAGAAATTGAGTAGGTGATGAAGATTTGAAATTAATGGGTATGTATAATGGACCATAATATTTATCTTATGGAAATCTCCTTATGAAAAATATAGCCAATGGAGTAGGAGGGGAAGAATAATTTTTGGCCTTAGTATCAATTGTACCCAAAAAATATTTAAATATGTTGCATCTTGAGATTCAACATGATAATTTGATCCATAATATCACCATATTCATGTATATCATTCATAAAAATGGTATATTGTTCCTGGGTGATCCCACAATACTAGTTTACAATTTTTGGGCAAACTAGACATTGAACTATTTTTTTTCACTAAATCTTCATTTTCAGGCTAAATCGTGAGGAATTTGGAGATGATCCAAACTAGTGATTTGTGATGTTTTGTCTATAGATTCTAAATATATTTTTTTCAAAATTTTTGGAATTAGATTGCACTTCTTTTTCTATCTCCTTCGAAAACTAGTTTTTTTTAAAAAACAACATTTTGAAGGAGTGATGCTCACCGTATACAACATAATTTTTTTTGTATGAAGGATAAAATTATAATTTTTTTGAATTTAGATTTGTAACTATGATATCTAGCACTTTCATTTGGTTTCATAGTGTTTTATTAAATATTTTTTCCTTAATCAAGTTTCAAAGTCAAACCAATTACAATTGAAACATAGGTGGACTGTATACAACATAACTTTTTATGTATGTATCGATTTTTCATTTTTTTTAATAGATCAAGGACATCAATACCCAACCTAAACATATATTTTTAAATTTTATTTTGATAATATGCTATTTTTCCACATGTGCAGAATAGAGAGCTTGATTTTCAGTGAAAAACCTATGTTTAATAAAACTAAAAAAAAACATACATAATAAAACCAAAACATATTAAAATTATATTTGTTCAATAGCTCGTTCTGAGGACTACCATGATCATTTGAAATAAATTTTAAATGAATTCATTTGATCCCCCAAAAGGTAAATCAAATGTGATTTTTATCAACATTTTGATAGGTGTAAAGGAGACTCCGTTGTAGGTATGGTTTAAAACTAGCGGGGTTCTATCCAAGGGGGTTTGATCTAAGGTGGTTTGATCAAATCCTCTTCAATTGAAATCCTTAAAATGAAACTTTTAAAGGCTTAAATAATTATATTTTCTAAAAATATGTGATTTCAGCAAAAATCAGAATCTCCCAGAAATTGTAAACCAACTTTGTGGGATCACCCTGCTATGGAAGGAAGTAATTCATGTAAATGAGAGAAAATTAGATTAGTGTAAATTCCCAAATAATTATTTATACCTATGAAATCAACGAATGTTCATCATCATTAACACCTTCAACATGGATAATCTTGTTATCAATAAGATCTTGTCATTTATGTTTTAATCTATGCATGATTATGTGTTATGCCCCTTTACTCCATGAGAATTAAAATATGCAAATACTTTTGTAAAATATGGAATGCACTCCAACATCATTCATCTCCAAAAATAAAAGATAATTTTATCCAAGGCCTAGATTATGCAACCCATCTAAGATATTTTCCTATCTCAGTATTACACATGATTTTTACCCTCAATTTTCTAGCAATCATTTATGAACTATTGTCACCAAGGAATCTAACTCATCACCATTTTGTGGCATATAATGAAAAAATAATTCCATATGAGGATTGATATGATATCCAAGAGCTAAATCAATAATCCATGAGTCATCACTAGCAATGCTAGCGAAAATAAATAAAGCATCATTTTCATTATTGAAGGATTTTTTACATAGGAATCATCAATAGTATTTTATTGTTTCTACAATATATCTATTATATTTCCTAATGTTCCAACCTTTGGGCCTACTCTTAAAAAATATTTAAACCATCCTTTTTATTTGAATATCTTTGTATCGGGTCTACTTCCAATGCATCCTTAGAATCCTCATCCATGGAATTTCTCCTAATTTTTTTTGTTAAAAAAGTAGCAACAAGAGATTCTATCTTGTATTTTGTAATACCACCTCTAATTGCAACTATTAGTTTCTCCCAAGATTTAGACAAAGGGAAAAAATAAATATATGATCCTCTTAATAAATCTTAGCATCTCTATTAGGATTAAGGTGATATTAACCTTGCAAATTTGATAATATTTCACATGTCTCCAATTTCTTGAGAATGCACACTTGGACACCTAGGTAGATGGTTGAGAGATAATATTTTATTGTTATTTTCCTTATGCTTGGAATACTGGTAAAGGCATTTACAAGGGTAGCTACAAATGGTAGTGGTGGTTACATATTAATTTATTGCTAATTCCTCAAGTTGGTCTCTAAAATAGAGTTATGGGACATCTTCTAATTATGGGTGGGTCACTTGTGAATTGGTTGTTGAATTTGGATGCCTAACTTGGTATTTGGGCATTATGGAGGATTTATAACTCAAATATCATGTCTATTCTTAGTATAGGAGTTAGTTTCGTTATTCATCGCTTATTAGGAGCTATACTTACTATTCTCAAAATATGCTCTTCATGTGGGGTGTTAGTTTTTGCATTGGAACCATGGTTATGGTTATACACTATTTTGGGAAGCCAATTGTGGTTTTCTCTCTCCTACTCTTCTATAAAGTAGAGGCATGAATATTAATTTTATGATATTTTTTATAGATACACAAGTGTTACTAAAATGTTGTCAATTTAAAAGAAATTAGAGTGTTTCATATGTATATTGATCTTGAAGATTGATACATTCTTGAGCCTCTCTTTGATTTTAGATTTTTTAATGAAAGTGTTTCTTTGTGTACATTGTTGTAATATGTTTATTTATCATGGTTTGTTAATTTATTCTTGTTGATTTGATTCTTACACATAGATTTTAATGGGTAATCTAGTTTGTGCACATATAGAAATTATATTTACATGCACTTAGAAATATTTTTGTTGCAATATTTTTTCACCTTAAATTAACAACATCAAGAGTATTGGGGTTTAGTTCTCTACATACATAGGTGCACTCCTTTCTAGAAGTGCTAAAGTTTTTTTGTTATAGAAAAAGATTTTATTTTGAGTGATTTGGAAGATTTGTGAAAATATTGGAAGCCATAACATCTACCTCTTGTTTAGATATTTACAAGTTCAATAGTACTAGGTATAAGATGTAGAAGCTAAGATGGATTATCTCTTGGAAGAAAGAGACTAATGGATGGTTGTGTTGTCCTATATCCAAATTTCATGTTATAACTTCATGTTTCTACTTATGTAGTGCTTTACTATTTACCCAAGTGCCTTATGTAGGTCCTCTTTTTCTCTCTCTTATCACAATTCATGTAAATGCACATTCCTCTATTTACGTGTTGCTTCTCATTGGAATAGATGCCCTTGCTTACCTCCTTGTGCTTTATAGTGCTCCCTTATATCATGTGGCACCCTTTGGTGCTTTGTTGTTGCCCATATCACCCTCCCTTACTTGTTATTGGTACCGCATGTATCTTAACCTATTTGTTCTCACAAAAAAGGAAATTTTATACAATCATTCACATTTATCATTTCCCTTGTGGTGAATCCTCATATGTGTTTTGGTTTCTCTTGGATTATGGTGTTACTTACAAAATTAAATATTATATCCATCTTATTTCCTTTTCTTTCATTGTATTTTTTGGTAATGTTCAACCTGGATGATCATGGTACTTCTTTGATGATGTGGCAATTATATCTTGAGCCTCTAAATGCACCACATCTTGATGAATTACTCCATGATGTGTCGATTGGTATCTAATAGCTTTATTATGATGGCTATAGTGGAGTTATCATCTTATGTGTTGGTTGTGACAATGGTTTGTGTATGGCCTTTTCGACATTTGATTAACTTGGTTTATGCAAGAAGACACACAATTTAGAGGATGGGTTCCTAACTAGATAGTTCGTGCCAAACCTACACAAAAGGGCTTCATTTAATTATCAACCAGTTCTCATAAGCTTTTGACAATTTTGGCACTATATGTGCATTCAAGGATCCTACTGTGCCCTATTTTGATGAAATATAAGTGGTCACACATGTATTAAAACGATAAAAGCTAGAAAAGAAAATAAAGCATGAAATTGTTGAACATAAATCTGATGCTTATGATGTGGATACTTATTGCTTAATATTGTAACTACTAACTATTAAATATGAACTTGCAACTAACTAATACTTTTATCTTCTAACTCCTAACTTTTGACCTCTAATTTCTTTAGAGAATAACTCAATGTAATTCATGCTACAAAATATCATTCATGAAACTCACATGCATATAATTGGAAACTTATCTCAAGTGAATTAAATAATGCAACATCTAATCTAGTAATAGAAAATAAGATGGGTTGGCAGTACCTCGAGTGGCCCTTGCTTGAGTTGTTGTACCCATAGAAGATATCAAATATTCCCTACTTGATCAACAATTAATGACAATGAATTAAACTCCTTTATTACATAAAAATAAAACTTCTTATATAGTCTAACAAGAATCTCTAAAGATTTCTCATTCATCCGTACTTATCTATTGTAACTTGATAACATAAAAACTAACAAAAAATACTATTAATTGGTAAAAATAATCATACTATTACTGCTACTACTTCTAATTCTAAATCTACTTCTTAATGATAGTCCTAATATATAAGATCAAGAGGAGTCTTATTCATTAAGGACTATAGATAGAACATTAATTCATACATCCACTCTCCCTCAAGGATAGGAAGAGGACAAGTCTTTGAAACAAGAAACCATAAATATGAAATAGAAGAAGGAAAATCAAACTAGGACTTTGCCCCTAACAGCTAACCACCATGATAAGAACATGTTTCCTAGAAACCATCATGTCATGGGTTACTCCTATTTGGAACAAAATTATTCTTCCAGTTGTCTTATTGGTGGATACAAGTACATTTTTGATGACTCATGTCTAACTATTCAATAACCATCTTCACTTCCCTCTGGAACTGCCATTCTCCAATTATTCTGGCTCTCCCCTACAACCATCCATAGTCCTTTACTATGGGCTAGAAACCTAGTTGTTGTGGGCTACAATATTCTTGGTTGCAATATGTTAGTTTTACTACCAAGGCATTCACATATTTAGCAATCACAATTAAACCATAAAAAAATACTAACTCATATGAACATTCATACATCCACACAAGCATATATCAATATATCATATTTATATTTCCAAATATTTAGGTCTATCAAAGTGCATAAAAGGCATACAAAAGATGTATAAAGTCTTGGAAATATTTGTGAAACTTAGGAAATGAAATGATAAAAGCATAACAGTTGAAGGAAAAACTAGCCATTATCTAGACCCATCAGTTTGAATTCACCTCTGTGTTGGTTCTAGTTTACCTTATAGTTGGTCTATCCCACTTGTGGTTGTTTTATTTATTCTTAGAAGCATCTTGGTACTTTGTGGTGCATCATTCTAGTGAGATGGTGACTATATCCGTGGGGAAGACAATTATCTCCTAGTGGAGGTGTTATGTTTGTGGTGATGCTCTTTAGCCTTTGTAGTGTGTTTTTCCTTGTAGAGGCCACCTTTCAATTGATAATGTCATGTGGACGCATTTTGGTCAAATTGGTTACTTATTCCTTATGTGTGGTTGCAAATGTTGTATTGATTAGACGCGAAAAATTGTGGAATGTTTTTTTGGTAGTATGTTGGTGACAAAAAATAACATTAATAAAAGGAAACTAAAATGTATTTCCCCCCTTTTTAAATATTTGTATTCATGATTTTTTTTTTTTTTAAATATTAATTTTATTAGTGAACTTATGCACATCACTAAAAATTTGTAAAACATCATGGAAAACACTATCAAATAATAGGTAAGAACATTAATTAACATGATGAAGCATTCCTTTACAAAAATCTTGTGGAAAAGAAGAGGATTAATGGTTGTAGCCAATGCAATTGTCCCATTTCAATAAATTATTTTTTTTGGACTAGAATTCCATTTCTCATTTTTAGTGAGCTAATACTAATGGAGTTGAGCCTCATAGGTCTCAAATATTCTAAATGCTAGAGGTTTTATTGTTCAAAATTCTAAGTAAATAGTACTTATCCTAGAGTTTTAGAGTTTCCCTTTCTTGTATGTCTTTTTTCCAATTTCATCTATCCTTTATTCCTATCAAAATATTAGAATTCTCCATCTAGGTGTATTGTTCATCCATTCCTTGCCTTTATTCCCTCTTCCATTGGGATTTTAGAGTTCTCCATCCTATCATCTCTTTTCCTCAAACACACTCTTACCCTTACCTTTGTCAAAGTATTGCAATTTTTCCCTAACAACATTTTTGCTTGAAAATTGCATCCTCAGTCCTTACATTGAGTCATCTATTGGCACTAGAATTTGTTAGAAATTGGGATCTTAGGATACTAATCATTATAAATAAAATGAGAATTATACAAGCATATTTTTAATGCATTAAATAACATATACATGGGGGAAACCCTTCTAAGGAAAAAAACCAAAAACATCATTTTATAATAAAATACTTACAAAATGGTCTACTGAAAAAATATCCTAAACACAGGGGGGGGGAATATCCTTAATTCCACATGGAGAACAATACCTCATGTGCATAATGATAGAATTCACTATTAAACTCTAAAATCATGCTCTTCTCAATGAGAGATAATATCCTTAAATAAAGGAGAAGGGATGGCCAAATGCTTGAAGGGGTATTAGTCGCACCTATTCAAAAATACCATTTATAGATAATCAATAATTTAATAGTTTTAGAATATAATTATTTTAAATGAGATATACTTAATATATCATATATAACATATATAGTTTTATAGATTTATATTAGAACACTATACAAATGTTATAAGGGTATGAACCCTAATAACATTATGTTCTAACACTCCCCCTTAATGTTAATAGGGACATCGCCTATCAATTTTTATGAAAAAATGTAGTGCCCAAGTAATGCAAGTCTTATTTAACTGATACATAAGGACACAAATATATATATAATTATGAAAAAAATATTGGAGCATGATACTCAATACATATACATACATATATGTATATAGATATGAAGAACATGTATCTTGAACTACACGAATTCATCTTTTCATAATTAATAATTTTAGTGTTTTAAAAATGGTGCTTTATATGAGGTCTTATAAAAAAAATATCGGAGCCTGATACTCAAGTCAAACTAGCTTCCCTTAGGTTCATTACATAGTTCTCATATAGGTCTTATATAATGTAATGCTTTTACAAGTGGAATATTTATAGAGAGAATACTTTACAATATGTCCAAAAGGACTTATACAATTCATGCCTAGAGGTCTTATGTTATACTTGTTAGGTCTTACATCCAATATTTAGCCACTAGGTGGTGTCATGGACATGCATACTCCCCCTCTGTGCCATCACCTAGGGCCAATAATTGATATGAATTTAGATATTTCATACAACAAAAAGGTTTGCTATGTGATTGCTAGGATTCCATCCTAGTCTTTCTTGATCATAAAATATTTTATTTGATAATCAGATAAAAAATTGGAGAATATTTTTACCCAATTTGTTATATGAGAATGATAAATCTTTAAGAGAAATGTTGACCTCCTTAGATGGTTGTGAAAACAACCTATGTATTTCATTAAAAAATATTGTAACAATTGAAAAAACTTCAATAAGAATGCTAATGTAAAAAATATTTAATCTAAACTAGTTAATGTAGTTTATGTTTGATGATACATGATTATAATAGCACAAAATTAGAATAATTTTTAAGACACTATAAATAACTCAAAGGTTTTAGATATAAAGGACACACCTTATTTAAGTTCTCCAAAATAATTAATCCTACCCTAATCTTAATATTTGTTAATTAAATGATTCTAAGATAATTTAATCATTATTTTATGATCTGATAAGCTACATTCAAATTTATTACTAAATAAATGGGATATATTGGAGATGCACCTCCTTAAATACAATAAAAAAAAAATGTCTTAAATATAATAGAAACCAAGAATGTTTATATGCAACTAGCTCTACTCTCTTGAATATGTTAAAAGATTAATAAATTTGAGAGAAATTCACCAAATTCAATATTTTTAGTACTATAACAAGTCTAACGAGCTTAAAAAAATTTCATCAATTGAAAAGCATCTTATTATTAGTATTTTGAGAACATAACTCTCATGATTGTTTTTGTGCTTGATTGAATTGTATTCTAATTTATACCACTTACTTTATCTTCTAAATCACATTTAGTTTAATAAGTTGATTCTCAAGTTTATTTTTTTCAATATTGTTTAATATGTCAATCTCATAATGTCCTCATATGGTGTCAAACTACTTTTTATGGGAACATATCCAAGACCAACCTCAACTTTATTACATTTGTTCATCTATGTAATTTATATTCTCAATATATCTCTAAACACATGGTTCACCCTCATTATTTGTCTATGTATCTTAAAAGGATGTGGTCCTAAAGTTTAACTTTTATAATTTAAGCTTTCTAAAAAAATGTTCATGCGTTCCAATATCGTTTGAATCATTTACATTTTTAAAACCTAAATGCATAGAAAATAGGTTGATCAGGTAACAAGATGTTGAACTTGAACCAATAAGTAAGGCAAATTCTTATCTTTACTATCAAAGAACTTTCAAATTGTGGCAAATCATGATTATTGATCATTGAGATTATTCAATTATTATCCATATATGCTAGTGGAGGGTCCCACATTCTAGTTGGTGTTCCAATTTGATTTGGTATTTCATAGATTGTTTCAATAGGAGTTATGAGGGCTTCCATTAAAAGAAAGTTTGGCTTTTCTGTTGACCTTAGAATTGAAGCTCTATTAGAAAAACTTACTATATAATAGTTATGGAACTGTTTAATTTTATGGTACAATTGTTTTGTGTACTACACTTACATTCTAATATAATTTAGAAAGGAGGGGCTAATGAATGGTGAATGTAGTTCACTACTTTAGAATTTTCACTTTCTAGAATGTTTTCGTATTGGTAAATCTTGTGGAACATTTATTGATCACAATCTATATGAATGTGGGATAACTCAACTACAAACAAAACATTCATTTGTGTTAAGGATGTCATTTGTAATTTTAATTGGATTTCACGATTTCAAGCCTTCATGATATATGTTTATTTTGGATTCTTTACCGTACAAATAAAATACAACAAGTCAATGCAATGCAATTAACAAGTAACATGAATAATTTTTGAAAGAAGCGTAATGCTAATGCTAGTAAAACAAATTTATCCAATTCTTATTGTTATAGAGAAAATAATTCTAATAGATAAATAGCTTCATGCATCTTTATTAAAGATATTGAGTATTGTCCATAGATATCATGGCCCTCGTAATGTGGGTCATTGATCTTACTCAATCTAAAATTGTAATTTAATGCTTTGAATTTATAAATGATTTAAAGCGTTGGATATCATTTTAAGTTTTCTCAATATATAAAAATAGATTTTAAGTTTTCTCAATATATAAAATTAGATTAAAAAGACAAGTGTATAGATGAATTTGACAACATATTAGATATGTGATTGAACATCTAATATAATAAATTTTTTAATCCACATAATAGATTTGTATAAAGATAAATTTAATATTTTGAACCTTGTTTCATATGTTAAGATGGGAGATATAGGCAATAAATGAATGAATGTGAAGGAGTTACTGTTAAAGGATAGATAAGTAGATCCAACGACGTGGGGTCAATTCATCAAATAATTTGTTCATGATTTAATAGCGTTCTTTTACTATTTGAAGTTTTAAATGATGTTTTGTCTTGATTTGTATTAGAGGAACATGCTCTTTGCTGAAACAACTTTAAATATGTGACTGTTTGAAGTCATCCATAGCTGGTCTGCATTCTCTTTTTCTCTTCTAGACTACAGAATCTAGCCACAAGAGCATCCCTGTGCTAAAACACATAATTATAAAAGAAGCATTTTTTTTTGTAAGTAAGTGTTATCAATGGGGATAGCGCCCTATTATATTAATTTCAAAATGGCAGCATTTGCCTACATTAAGCCAGACTATTTTCATATCATGGCAGTAATTGCCAAACTGATTTCATATCAAGCCTTATGTAGTTACATAGTTGTAGACTACGATCAGTGCATACCCCAGTTTCATTGCGTGTTTCATCCTCTGTTTGTTGAACCAATCCTCCTTTTGAACATACCTTGCAAAGGTGTTTAGGTCATTGTTGATGATGCCAACCCAGTAGACATCCCAACCATTGCCTAAGAAGCTGCTCGTGGCTTTGATCTAGTTCTGGGGGTTGCTCATGCCCTCCTCCCCTGCTTTGACCTCCACTTCTAACTCTTCTTCCTCAGTCCCATTTTCTCCAATAGTATACTTCAAAGGGCTCACCATGCCTTCCGTAGGCATTTCCAGTATTGCATTCGCCATCGCTTGAATGTTGATTAATGTCAGAAAACCTCCCAGTTTCTCCACCAGTAGTTCTTTGGCACCCATAACATCTACCAGTAGGCTTAACACTACCTCATAAATTCTACCATCACACTAGTGGTTTCCCTCCTACAAGATTTCCTGTGTTATTTGTTTGATTGCTTCGATGACTTGCAGGGACCCGACTCTGAAAATTCTCTTGCACTGAACCCTTAGTGTCTCATTCGAGTAGATGTAGTGTACTCCAAATTTATACACCATTTTCTTCTTCTAAGAATGAGAATGGAGCCGAGACTTACCTCTTTCTACCCCTCGACTTCCTATAAATGCTTGAATTTTTAACCGTGACCCTGGCACATCCCCCTAACACCTTGCCAAATCACTGTTCAGATCTTACCTGCTATCCCATCCGATTGTCCCTACTTGTCATTTTTAAATATTTCAGAGATATTTCAACCACCCAGACTGTCGGTTGCTAGAATTGCTGGCAGGCCTGACCACTACAACATGCAGCTGTCAACTTTTACTATCGGTCCTTGATTTACTCCACAGTTTGCTAGAAGGTTCGCAACCTTGTTAGCTTCCCTATAAACATGTGATAGGGTATAGTCATTCAGTTTTCCAAGGAGGGATTTGATTACTCCAATCCAGTTGTCTAACTTTCCCAATTTGATGTTTTCCTCGACACAATTGCTTGAATGCAGATTTGGGAGTCACCTTCTATTTCTACTGAATCAATTCCTTTCTGTATGTAGACCTCCAATCCCAATGCGAGCGCCTCCATTTCTGCTATATTATTCATGCATGTTCCTAAATTCTTGGAGGCAACCCAGACACCCTACCCTTCTTTGTTTCTAATTATACAACCTGCTCTTGCCTTTCTGAGATTTCCTTTAGCGGCCCCATTGAAGTTAAGTTTCCAATTTAAGCGCTTTGGGTGTTTCCACCGAACTTCCTTTCTGTTCACCTCTTTTTTAGTCATTGTCAAATCTTTGGGTAATTTTAGACTTGGCCAAGTTTTCTTGATTACCTTGTCCCAATGTGTGAATCTTGTTTTAGAACACATAGTGTTTCAATTATAGCATCCTAAATCTTTGTAATTAGTCTATGTCTTTCAAGGGATTGATTTTTGAAAATTTGTCTATTCCTTTCCTTCTAAACATGCCATACAACTAATGAAGGTGCTAATTTCCATAGATTTTTCCAGTAACCATTCTGATTTAGTATCGGCCAACTATTCATAGCTTCATAGATTTTTTGCTATCTTGGTCCTTGGATCCCGATTTCATGTAACCAGTCCCAACATGTAGTTTTCAACGAACAAGAGAGAAATAGGTGGTCCACAGTTTCCTCTTCTTTTTTGCACAATACACATCTAGATGGGCCCACAATTCCTAATCTCTTCAATCTGTCCCATGTTAGGCATTGGTTGTGTAGTGCTATCCAAAGAAATGCCCCTGCTTTTGGTAGTATTTCACGTTTCCAGCATAAATTTGTCATCTAGTTCTTGTCCTTGCATTGTATAGACTGTATTTGGTATCCCAATTTGGTCGTATATTCCCTTGATACTGCACCACACCAAATCACTTCATATTCTTTTTTGTTTAGCAATATTGATCTATTTCTTAGCTCTGCCTCCACCTCCTTGCATAGATGTTGGGGCATGAGATGTGTCAGAATTGCTTTCCACTGAAATTGCTCCCCTACCAAACTCCTATTGTGTTGAACGTAGTCTTTCACTATTTTCCCAACTTCAATCTGAAGCCTATCCACATACTGATCTAAATCCAATGTTTTTTCCAAGCTTCTGTGCCCATTCCACGAGTCTGTCTAGAACAATGCCTTTAAACCATTCCTGATACGCCAAGACAAATGGTTGGTTATTATTGGTCTGCACTTTGTTATGTATTTCCATACTGCCGAGCCTTTTCCTGGATTAGCTAAGGTCAATATTCTGCTTGGTTCCCTAGTGTCCATATATTTGCTTTGTATAATTCGACACCATAGTTTTTCCGGCTACTTATATAGCTTCCAAACTAGGCACCTAGTGCTAGGTTTTGCTATCCGATCTTTCTCAGCCCTACCCCACCGTTCTCCTTTGGTTTACAAGCCGTTTCCCATCCTATCAATGGTATCTTTTTTTTTTTTTTGGTCCCCTCCCATATGAATTTCTTCAATACTTTTTCCATTTTATATTCGGATTTTCTTGGCAGTTCGCATGTGGACATAGTATAGATTGGGATTGCTGAAAGAACTTTTTTTACCATTTTTATTCTTCTTGCTAGTGATAACCAGTTATTCTTCCATGACATTGCCTTAGAATGACATTTGTTAGTTGTTTCCTCCCAATGCTTTGATTTACATGCACCTCCAAAGATTTTGATTCCTAAGAATTTTTCCGGCAGCGATCCCTCTTGGTAGCCAAGTATGTGTAAAATTGCATTTCTCAATGGTGTTTTGGTGTTGAAGAAAAAGATTCGTGATTTGTCCTTGTTCATTTTTTGACCTGTTTGTGTTTCATATTTATCAAGGATATATTTGATATTTTTGGCAGCTTCCCCGAATAATGTAATATCATCAACAAATTGGAATGTGTAATTGGTTCTATATCTTGCGCTACTTTCACTCCTTTCCACTCCAATCTCTGACAACTTTTCTTGATTGTGTACCTTAAATATTCTGCCATTATCACAAAGAGAAAAGGCAAAATGGGATCCCCTTGCCTAAGGCCATTGGTAGCTTGAAAGAAACCTTGCAATGTACCATTTATTGATATTGAGAATCTTACTGAAGATATGCAATATTTTATCAATTCACACCAATGAGAATTAAAACCCAGTCTTTCCATAACCATTCTTAAAAATCCCCATGATACTTTATCATAATCCTTGCTTACGTCTAATTTATAAGCATCCCTGGTTCCCTACTTTTGGTAAGGGTATGTATGAATTCTGATAGTAGTGTGCAATCCATGATCTCTCTACCTGGCACAAATCCACATTGTTTTGTTGATACTACCTTTCCCACCACTAGTTTCAATTTGTTCACTAGCACTTTAGTAATAACTTTGTAAATTGTATTACATAGTGATATTGGTCTATAATCATTAAAATTTCTACATGCCCGTTTCTTTGGGATTAAAGCTATCACTATGTTATTTAGATCTTTCATAAAATGCTTGTTTTTTCTAAAATCCTCAACTAATTTCTTGACATCATTTCCAACAAAATTCTAGCATGTTTAAAAAAATCTGGCTGTGAATCCGTCAGGTCCAGGTGCTTTGTCTGGATGGAGCTGAAAAAGTGTTGTTCTTACCTCTTCTTTTGTGATTTCCTTGGAAAGCATTTTATTATCTTCTTCTGACACTTTACTGCTGATTGAATCCAATATACTTCCATTTTTTGCTAACAGATTTTGATTTCCCAATAGTTTCTCAAAGTGCTCAACTGCTATTGTTCCAACATTCATTAAACCACGTACTTTTTGATCTCTTACTTGAACCTCTTCAATTTTATTAGCTGCTCTTCTGGCTAGAACTGATGCATGGAAGAATTTGGAGTTGGAGTCACCTTCTTGTAACCAAATTTCTCTCGACTTGTCTCTCTAGTAAATTTCTTCTCTTTTGAGTAATTCAGTTAGATTCCCTTTTAGTTCTTTTTCTTTTATGAATTCTTCATTCCTCATACCATCCTTGATTGTTTTGTCATTTAATGATTCTAATTCACCTTCCACGTTGGCTTTTTCTACAAATATGTTTAAGAAATTTTCTTTGTTCCATACTTTTAGTCGTTGTTTTATATGTTGAAGTTTTTTAACTATTTTAAAACTGATTGAGCCTCCCACCTTTAACTCTTTCCACCACTTCTCTAGGAGTTCGACCAATCCTTTATCTCGCCACCACATATTTTGAAATTTGAAGCTTGCCCTTACTATTTCCAACTGATCAGATATAGTTATCTCCATAGGGAAATGATCTGAGGTTGAGTTTGGAAGTATTACTGTTTGTATTTGCCACCCTGAATCTCTCCAACTCTTGGTAATTAGAAACCTGTCAAGTCATTCTGCAATTGCTGTAAAATATTTCTTTCTATTTGTCCATGTGAATATTCCTTTCTCCATTGGGAAATCCATTACCCCTGCTTCAGCCGCAAATTCCTAAAATCAATGGACGTCTGATACAGTGCTCTAATGTCACCACTTTTTTCTGATGGATCCAAAATGGCATTGAAGTCCCCTCCCATGATTAATTTGTCTTTGAGAAATGGCCATGAAAATTCCAAAATCTTCCTCCATAGGTTTTCCTTTTCCTCTGTTTTGGTAGGGCCATATATGTTAATAATTATGAACTGGCAATTCAAAGTCAAATTATACATTTTTTCTGCCATCCAATTGTCTTCCGTATGTATAATTTCTGTCGAAACCAACTCTTCTTTCCACATAATGCCCAATCCGCCTGCATTTCCTCTAGATCCCTAAAAATGTCCTTTCCAATCTCTACAGTATTTGAGGAATTGTATTCCTTCCTCATTGGACAGTTTAGTTTCTTGAAGTAGAATTATGTTGTTATTGATTTTTTTAATTTGGCACCTTACTAGGCGTCTTTTGTTAGGGGCCTTTAGGCCCCTAACATTCCATGTAGTGATTTTAATTGTTTATCAAGGGAGGGGTTTCCTCCCTTGGTACTTAGAAATTTAATAATGTTGGGTAAGTTCTTTTGAATAACTTCTTCCTCCCGTAACTACTTGAAGGATTTCCTTCCTCGTTGCTTTCTTGTTGTAGCAAATTTTCCCATGCCTAGGTGATTTGCTGCCGATTCCGATATACACCTATCTTCTATAATGTCTAATGCATCTTCTATTTCAACATCATTGCTTGTCAAAGAATCAGTCTCATCCCTTCCCTCTCCCTCTTGGTCAGTTATAAGCATTGTAATGTCAGCATTGATTTGGGGCTCATCCCTGAATACTCCTGTAATTGTATCTCCATGGGGTTTTTACTTACTTCCTTTTTCTGGCTTGGTGTTCATAATGGCCAGAGACTGTTCTTTTTCAATTTTGGATATGTTATTATTTTTGTGGTTTGAATTTTCCTGAGAACAGGTGCTTTCCTTGCTTTGCTTACTGATGGTGCAGTTTTTTTCATTGTGATTCCTGGCTCCACATTCTAGATAAAACCATTTCGTCTCCTCTACTTCTATTTCCTGTACCCATTGAGACCCATTTACAACCAGGTGGATTTTATTTGGGATGGTGTCTATTGCTGCTATTTTTAGTCTGGCATATTTGTAGAGGTCCCCATCTATAATATTTGTGTCAATTTACATTAGGGCCCCTAGTGTTCTGCCAATCTTTTCTAGACATTCCCTTGTCTAGTATTCCATCGAAAGGTTGTATAATCTTATCCACTTGGGTTGATCATATGGTCGCATTTTTAATGGATTAAAATTTGGGCTCCAGGGTTGCATATATAGAGGCATATTTTCCATTCCCAACATTTCATCTTCTATTATTCTTTTTCTATCTATTTCATTAGTAGAAACTACTATGAAAAACCCTTTAGGTAAGAATCTTACTAGTACTTCTATTTGCCAATTTTCTTTTATCCACTCGTTAATTACTTGTCTGCTAAGATTGTCTCCAATGAACTTGCAGATAAAAGGGTCTTCTTTGAGGATGTCAACATCTGCTTTGATTTCCTTTGTGACATTGATGTTGATTCTATCTGGAAATGAGACATGGTGTTGGTATTCTTGCTACCTCCGATTTTCTTTTGAAATATTTTTGTTCCAATTTTTCCTGCCCTTAGGGTTTTTACCATATGTTTGGTCTTTTTTGTGTCTTTCTTGTTTTTTGAACCTTTGTCGATCCTGATACCAAAACCCTTTAGTGTCAATTGGTGCTTTGAAGCTGTGCTTTGGATTTCCCTTCTTTCTAGATTTGAATTGTGTTTCTGAGGTGTCGTGCCTTTTCTTTTTAGAAATCGTTGGGTATTCGGCCTCTTCCTTTTAGAATATCGGATGGCATTTATCCACCCAGCGACCTTTGGTGAAAACCCATTGTGGCCTATAGCTTTTTGAGTCTTCATCCTCTGTTACCCGTTCTTCCATCTTTTTCCCACTGGTCTTTCCTAATTCATAACCCGAGTTTATCACAGGCCATCCATTTTTAATTGGTACTGGTGGGCTGACTTGGTTTTGTTTGGATTCACATTTCTGTTTTGATTCGCCTCCCTGCCTTTTTTCACCCATTTCGCTCTAAGTACATAAAATGTTTATTTTAGAGGGAAGGTAATTATAAAAGAAGCATTAATATATATATATATATATATATATATATAGTAATAAAAATTGTTAATATGATTTATGATAATTTTAGACAATTTGATGTATAGTGAAATAAATAAATAAATAATATTTATATGTGTTTTTAAATAATATGTAATTGTTGCATTCTAATTAAATTTGACAATAAAAATATTTGCATGTGTTGATTGAGAATAGAGAGGTTTTTCATCAACTTCTATATGGAAGACAAAGGCAATATTTTAATTGTGATGTGGTTGAAAAACCTCTTTATGCTAAAAGTGACAATATATCAATAAACGTCATTAAAGATAGGGGAAAAATGAATGGACACTTCACTTGTAACTTAACACCAAACAAAGTGAACCTATTTAATACTTTCTATTATGAACTTACATTTATCTATCTTGAATGTTATTGTGAGTTAGTGGTAGTTAAATATAAAATAGTTGAAAAAATCATTTAAAGGAATTTCATGAGTATATTAGGAAAAATGATTAGTAAGGAAATTCTCTCAGATATCATCTCCAAAAAAATGACTACTATTTCCTTACCTGTTTTGATGAATTGATTTTAAAATAATATAAAAGACACATCAGATGTATTGCATAAATGACCTTGCACATGTGTTAATTGAGCATAAAGATTTTTCCCATCAAGTTCCATGCCTTCAAGTATAACTTGTACAAATGATTAGTATAGCTTGACCTACTTTGATACCATGTTAAAAATTATGATCTTATAATATTAATCATTATAAATAAAATAAGAATCATACAAGCATATATTTAACACATTACACAACATATACATGAGAAAAACTCTTTTGAATAAAAAATCTAATAAAACATCATTTCATTACAAACCACTTACAAAATAGTCTATTCAAAAAATAGACCAAACTTGGGGAACACTTTCCTATCTTCTACATGACCAATAATACCTCGTGTGCATAACGATAAAATTCATTATAAATCTCCTACATCACACACATCTCAATGAGAGAGAACCTCCTTGAGTAAAGAAGGGGTGGTCAAATATCTAAAGGGATATTAGTCACACCTATTAAAAAATACCATTTATAAATAATCAATAATCTAATAGTATTAGACTATAACTATTTTAAATGGGATATTCTTAATAAAACATATAATATATTAAATTTTTATAAATTTATATTAAAAGAATATACAAATTTTATAAGAGTATTATCCCTAATGAGCTTGCATGGGTAGTGAAGTTGGCTTGGGCCGTGGGTTTTCTCCCCACTGGTTCTGGGTTCTACTCTGAGGCTTGGGCTTACCTAATGCATGTGGTTTGCGAGATATTGCATGCATCCCTTGGGGACTTGTCTCGCCTTAGCTTGCCCCATAAAAGGAATGCGTTGGGCTGAGTCATGGGGACACCCTCGGATTACCAAAAGAAAAAGGAGTATGATCCCTAATAACAATATGTTATATGGATTAGAGGTCCAATCCCTTGTATATAAAATATAAAAAGGATTAATAGTCTAAGCATCAACCCTTGAACATAGATGTTTGGAAACTTACAAAAATGATAGTTTCAACCCTATACAATGGGAAGCTTATACAAATTTACCTATAGCCCTAACTTGTCATAGTTGAAATCCCTTTAAGTTCTACTTCTGCCCAAAAGACTTTAGCTATATTATTATATGGCTTGTTGCATAGAAACTAAAAAATTTTAACACCAAGAGTACGTTGGTAATCTCTTGAAAGAGATTTAACTCCCCTCATGCTTGAGATTCCTTCTTAAATGTTAGTTAGTTTACTAAAATATCTTAATCAATTTCTCCACAAGAAAATACTGGTTATATCTAGACTGCTATAAAAAGTAATAATTCTACCCAAGTTATTCTTAGGTCTATTTCTTATTAATTCAACTTTGATGCCCCCCTAAACAAAATAATAGTTTTCAATAGGAAAATAATTGAATGTTTTTGTAAGAAACTCAAATGAGTTTGAAAAGAAAAAATACATGTATTTAACCTAAACCTATGCAACCATTTTAGAATAAAATTCAAAAGGTAATAGGTAGATAGAGAAGTTTAAGAATCAATTTGTTTATCTAAATAAGAATAATTAGTTTTTGATTTTCTCACACAAGTATTCAAACCTTCTAAGAAAAACTAGTTGAACACAAATTGAATACTAGGATAATGAAATATCCAAGGAAAATTAGTAACATTCATTCAATAATACAACCATTTTAATAATGCATAGATCACTAGTAGTATATGCCACATAATATTCAAGTTGTAATGCCCCGCCTTGCAACCCTAGAGGAAGTTTCAATTCACAGCAAAAGCGTACTAATTTTTTTTTTATTAAAGTGAATTAAACATACATGTTGACCTAAAATTGACAACCTCCTCTAAGGCTACGTAACCGAGATTACTTAAATTCCCATTAACATACATCATCTAAATTACATTGCATTAAATAACTCAAGTAATGACATTCATTCAACATAAGTAAATACAAGATAAGAATAGATTAACCATCACATAATTCCATTACATAAACCATTACAAGATTACAATCCTCATTCCCATAATGAGTCAAAATACATAAGTATAATAATTACAAGCTCCACCTCATAACAACAAGAGGGGTAAATACAACTAATAACAAGAAGAATTACAATCGTACAAGAAGAGAATAACAATATCCGCGAGCTATCCAACTGGATATCTCGCCTCCACAAACTGAAGAACAAAAGGGGACCCAACGGTTTTGGTGCATGTTCCACCCAATGTAGTGGTACCCGAAGGCCCACCCCCCATGCTAGGAGATAGTAAAAATGCAACATGGACAAGAAATCTACTACCTCTAACCAAAGGCTGACTAACTACACAAACTGACTCAACCATACATATGCACAATATAAATATAACACTAACATGGTTACATTGCTTCCAAACATAATAAAAATCAAGTGTGCTAAAGAAACCATACACACAACATATTCTCAAAGTTATCCTAGATAGAGTGTCATCGCAAGGTGCATCATGAGATCTCCTCTGGGCATCCTTCATAGGCTCCAGTAATCCTGGTGACCTCAACCGAATCCCGACCCTCATACTCATTCATGCAGAATCAACTACCTTTCGTATGGACAAGCTAGTTGACCTTGCCATTCTAGGCCTTCTCACTCACCCCAAGTCTAAAAAAGCCCTTGTGTCTGCAAGTGAGGTTAATTTTATCTTGGTTAATGTGAATGCATCCTAGTCATCTAAGTACATTACTTTAATTATCACTTATTAAAATTACTTTTGAAGGTTACCCGGTTTACCTCTTTGTGCTCCGGCCCCTAACAAAAGCCACTCCTCTAATGGATAACACACTACTCAAATCTAGACTCCAAGGGTAACTCAAGTACTATAGAACTGAACAACTCAATCTCTCCTAATCTAGGAGACGACAATAAAAAATCCCACTCCAACACTTGGAGGAAAACAAACTCATACAACACTACCCAAGGGAAAGATGAATATTAATTTAATAAGGGAATGACCCACATTCGCCGGAAGACTTCTCAATGCATAACATGATTACCCGTTCCCAAAGCATTCACTAAAAGGGAAAATAATATAATAATGCATTGATGAAGAAAAACACTATGTTTGGATATCTTAAATCCATATTCCTATCTAATGCTTCTCACAGAAAATAAAATACTATTATTCTAAATCTTCATTAAAACACAATAATTTCATCATTAAAATAAATACTTTTCGCAACGTTATCTAATAATGTTCAATAAGAATTTTGATTTAATTTGTTGTCTAATTACTCGCATGTGTCAATATGCCTAAAACTGAAAATCAAATACATATACATATATACTCTTAAATATATATATAAAGTAATACTCCCTCAATATTTACTATATTCATGTAATTTAAATATCCCCTTTATATTAAAAATCATGCTTGCATCTTATATTAACAGAGAAAAATAAACTCTGTTTAATAAAATTACCAATCTGAATATTTAATTAATTCTGAAAAAAAAAACTATCACAATTAATCTTTAAAATATAAATACCTATAATATATATATATATAAATACATATATTGACCATATAATATTTATATATATATATTTAATATTAGAAAAAAAAAACAATGCACGATTTCCGAGCTACCTTGGATGGCGGAAGAATACACAATCGTCCGTACACGTACCAAAATTTATTTAATATAATTTTTTTTATTAAATTCAAAGGGGCTGAATTTCCATGTTCCAAGAAAGCAAGGTCAAACCCAAAAATATAAAATAATAATAAAAAGAAGAAATAACAAAATCAGGGATCGGAATCCCATAGAGACAATAGGCACGGTACTGTGGGGGTGGCTCTGTCATGTGACAGTGCGTCCCCCAAAAGGTGGGCGCGCTGTCCCATGACATCGCCCCTCCCAACAGTACATGTGGACGGTGGGGTCATGGCCACCATCCACTTTTGTGGATAATATTTTTTTTTATTACTTTTTTAATTTTTATAATTTTTTTTTTTCTTTTATATATATATATTTAAAAAAAACACAAAAATCAAAAATAGTATCATTCTGTCATTAATACAATATGGAATTCGAGAATGAGAATTTCAATCACAGAATTTTGATATATATATATATATATATATATATATATATATATATATTTATTTATTTATTTATATACTATATGCAAACTATTATAATATATAAATATTTATATATATATATATATATATATATATATATATATATATATATATATATATATATATATATATATATATATACCAGAATTTATAAGACTGATAAAATTGAGAAAATATTAAAAAAAATCAGTAAAAGAAAATTAATTAAATTTTCCAAAATGTCATTCAAAAATTCAAAGGATGTTAATTTAATTTTTTTCCAATCTATTCTTTCTGATTTATCAATAATTTAAACAAAGAACTTTGAATAGATCTAAATTTTGTTTGATTTTCAATGTAATTTTCTACAGGGTTTGAATTTGAAATACAGATCTGATTGTTTTCAAAATAGAATTTCCACAATAAATCCTAAATGTTTGAGAACATTTTAAATTGAATTTAAACAATGGATCTACGGTTTTGTATACTAAATAATCTCCTACAGTAAGTTTATCAAATTTCCACAACCATTAAATTGAAAATTGAAATAAACATCAAGTATAAAACCTGAATATGAAACTGATGAAATTTCTTGATAGAAGCCTCCTCCAAGCTTTTCCTCAAAAGTGCAACCAATTCCAATTCCAAAATCCAAAATTTGATTTCAAACCCTACTTGTGCAATTTCTTCAAAAATTCCCAAATTCCTCTGAAAATATCAATCCTTCCAAAAACTTCTCTCCCCCAAAAATTGAAACATGCATTCACATTAAACTAAAAATATCTAATCTAACCCTAATTCCCTTTTGCATGCAAAGTAGAGAATTAGATATTTTTTTCTTTTCTAATTTTCGAAAACACAAAATTGAATTAAAATACAATTTTCATTTCTTTTCAATTTCTCATGATTTAATTTAATTTAATAAACTTAATTAATCAATTTTAATTATTTAATAACTAAATTTAACCCTTTTGAGATTAAAATTTAATTAATTAAATAAATTAAAATTTAATTAAATTAAATTTCATTAAAAACTTTTAAACAAACATCAAAGCATAATTTTAATTTAATATTAAAATAATCACTACTTTTTCCAACACAATTATTCTAAACATTAAATAAATAATAATGCATCTAATAAAATCATATAACATTAAATCAAATAACTCTGACTCACAAAACAAGACTATCGACACACTAAGGCTAGGGCGTAGACCTGACACATGTTACTTAGTTACTATCTCCCTTTCAACTTAACCATTGGATCGACACCCTCAAACCTGTGAAACCAGGTGGAGTCGATGTCATGTACCTACAACCTAAAACCAAGTAAACAACATAATACAGTATATCCAGTATATAATACACACCGTGAAGAAGAAATCACGGATTCGCAGGGTGCTCGCAAGCGAGTGATGCGAAACTGTCATCTTCACCAATCCACTCATCAAAGACTGACATTACATCATAATCAGAAATCACGTAATAAAATATCTCATGCTAACTCTACTAACATCAATAATCCATAATGCATGTGAAACAATAGTCAGATAATCCACATCACACAATAATCAATGTCACTCAATAGTAGCGATTAAAACACATACAACAAGGTGTGTCCAGTATAATAGTAGCTGCATCCCAAACATAGCATAAAGCAAAACACACAAGAAGCAAAACAGAGGGGTATTACACAAGTGGTATGATCTTTAAACTAAAAAAATATTAATAAGAATGTACTGTTATAAAATGTAATGATTTAATTATAGATACACAAACCCTAGGTTGGAGATAGAAAATAAGACAAACTAACTTCATTTACAAAAGTTACAGCTTTTTTTTTTTACCTGGCTTACATAGAATAATAGTTGAGTATTTATACAATCTCTTGATTACAAAATTAAATCTAGTCATTGGAATTGATAATTATTTTTTCACTTACACCAACCCATTTTATAACAATACTTAAATATCATGATTTTTAAATTAAGGTAATTCTATTGGTGTATCACTTAAGATGATAACTAAGTTAATGCTTCTTGGTAATAAGTTACAAACGATTTTTTTACTCCAATATAATAATTTTTCAAGTCATGATAATAAATCTTGGAAAATTACAAAAAAAAATGTCATTTTTGTGGAAAGGAAATATAGATGATCATAACAAGGTCCCTCTGGTGGCTCTAACAAATTTTGAAAGAGGTAAAAAACAAGGGGGGTGGGAATACAAAATCTTTCATTGAGAAACAAAGCTTTTGGAGCCAAGTTAGCATGGAAAATGTACACGAATCCAGATGAAAAATGGTCTAAAATAATGTAGTCCAAGTATTTAGATAATGAGAATCCTACAAGAATCCTAATGGTGGCAGACCCCCCAAAGAGATCTACTATATGGAACTTCATCCTGCAGAGTATAAATTTGATAACAAAGTTTGCATCTTGGTAAGTGAATGATGGGCAGAGTGTAAAGTTTTGGGTGAATTCATGGAACGATAAGTCACCATTATCAGAAAAATAAGAACTGCAAGCGATAAGAGCAATTCTTTCTCAAGCTTGGGGAGAAAATTTGTTGGATTATGTACAATCCATGGGATCTCTAAATGGGAAAATAGACTGGAAGAAACCATCATGGAACCTCATGCCACCACAATAGTCGGATTTGTTCAAAAGTGTCATGAAAAGTAGAATAATGCTCTTATCTGCACAACCAGATTGCATGATATGGGAAACTTCAAAATTTGGGTCTTATTCTATCAAAGAAGGTTACACAACTTTAAGTGAAATAATCCAGTTTTTAAAACCTCAACGTGCATTTAACTTCCATTGGAATAGTAAAGTACTACCAAAAGTGGGTAGTTTTGCATGGTTAGCCCTTCAAAAAAGAATCCTCACTAGTGATCGTTTGGTCAAGTTAAAGATTGTAGATCCCTTTAAATTCCTGTTATGTGAAGAATAAGTTGAAATAGTTGACCGCCTACTTCTCGAGTGTAGTTTTCCCAATTAGTGTTGGGGTTTCGTTAAATCAAGGTTAGCAATACATAATCCGCTTCCCAATTCACTTTGGGATCTCTTCTAAAGTTGGTTGATTCTGTACCAAAATTCCTTCTTTGCTTGTATTTGGCATGTTGTCCCAGTGACAGTGATATGGAACATTTGGTGGGAAAGAAACATGAGAATATTTAGGAAAACAAAGTCCCCAATTGAGCTAGTAACTATGAGAATTGAAAAAGCCATATCGGAAGGGGTCAATACATGTGTCCAAAAGGAGAAGCCTATTAATTCATTTTTTAGGAATTGGGATAGCCGTATTCTAAAGAATTGGAAGAGTATTGAGTTACTAATTGATGGTAGCATGCCCAAAATTAGTAGCAATAAAATTGACAGAACCGCAGTTAAGTGGATTCCACCTCAAGAGGGTTTTGCTAAGTTAAATTTTGATGGGGTGTCTAAAGTAGAATCAAGACAGGCAAGGGGTGGTATATGTATCAAAAACACCTTAGGAAAGTTACTTGCAGTCTCTTCATTCAAACTAAATCAAGGAAAAAACAATAATGCAGAAGCTCAAGCTTTGCTTCTAGGATTAGAGCTGGCATTGGAATTGAAAATTGCCAAGTTACACATAGAGCGAGATTCTATGATAATTATAAATGCTTGTAGGGAAAGAAAGGCCTTGAATTGGAATTTAAGTTATACTCTTCAAAAGGTATGGACACTAATAGATAAGTTTTAGTCTACTGTGATTTCACATACCTATAGAGAAGGTAATAAAGTAGCAGACTTTCTTGCAAATTTAGGTTGTGTGGATAAGGAGATTAAGGTTTTGTATGATTTAAATCAATTATCTGATTTTCCTCATTTGATTCAATTAATCGAACAAGAGGCAAAAGGGGACCGTAGAAATGACTGACTCTATTTGCAAGTTGAAGGATCACACTAGCAAGCGATAATTTTGCATGTGAAATTTAATGAAATCCAGGAAATTAAACTTAATATTTTATCTCAGTTTCATTTGTGGGTAGTTAGGCATTCATATAAATGCTAGGATGCAAAATCTAAGTTGAAAGGATGACCATAATCTTGGATAATTATGCTTTGTACTTATTGCCATCATCTTAGATCATAAAATTAGATAAGGAATAAGGAGAGTATAGAAGGACTCCTTGCAATGCACAAAGGTAATTTGCATAAGAGCTGGGAGTTTTCATAATAGGAAAAAACATACACTTCATCTATTTTGGCTTTCCTAATGGAGGTAATAGCTACTATCTCTATCTTTGACAACTAAATTTGGCAAGATTTTAAAATGATTACCTGTCATTGTATAAAGCACTGACACTCTTCTCATTGAGATGTTGCATGAAAAACATAAAGTAGTGGACGAAAGGAAGGTTAGTTAAAATCCACGTTTGGAGGTATGTAGACATGCAAGTAACGAGAAATTAATTCCTTTAGCAAAAGCAGGATTTTACATGAGCGAAGTAGTGGTGAAAGTATTTTCAATTCCCAGTTGTCGCATTGGTTTCAAGGTATTCGCAACATTAAAAAGATTTGAACTGAAATTGTTTGCCACCACATTTGAAGCCATCATTTAGCATCTAAAGAGTGTATCTAGAGAGAGTTATCAGTCATTGTTTGTAGTGTGCGACTGGAGGTGTTCAGTGTTGCTCAGATGATCACTCGTCCATGGAATATGAGGATCAATTTCCCAATTGTACAAAGGGAAAGACCATTTGAAGGCCATCTTTCGCATGGAGATCTTGTGAAAATTTTCAAAGTAGATTTCCCTAGAGTGGAGGATTCAATCAAAGTAGTATTAGGGGTGGAAGTTACAAGTCCTAGAGCCTGTCGCCTACTATTCCCTTCTCAAGTATTGTCAATTTTTCTGTCAAATACTATGGACCTGCTTCAATCCCTTATTGATTTAGAGGTAATTGTTAGCAAATGCGTAAAGCCCTAGGTTTTGGATAATGATGCACTATTACATGTAGTGCAAGGCTATAATTTTTTCACAAGGGATGGGTTTTTTGGGGGTTTGTTTCCAAGGGAACATATAAAGCACTGTTAGGGTTATGATGAAATATTTGAAGTAGTCAGTCTAGGCTTGCAATTGAAGAATGATAATAATGTAGTCAAAGCATTAAATAAAAATGCTAACAGGATTGGCACAACTCTATCCCTTGACATTAAGGAGAAGTATTACTCACTTTCTTTCCTGTGCGAGCATGCTCCTCACTTGCCCACAATTTTTCTAGTGCTAGTATTTTCATCTGAACTTGTGTCGGTGACGATAGTCAAAGCTAAAAGATATGACATGGAAGGGTTTTCTGCAAATTATGTCATTGGGGGTCATAATGCATTCTGCTAGGGCTTGACTACAGCTTGAGGAGCTAGAAGAAAAAGAACCGATGGTGGGCTTCAATTTTTTTGCAAATGATATGGGTTTGCAGGGTATTATGGAAGGGTAGGATGAAAATTTTGTTTAGGGTGGTGACCAAATGGAAGAATGAGCATCAGTCCAGATGGAGGAGTGAGGGACACTGTCATTAGGGAAATTTTGGTTTGGACCTTTGATCACAATACATGTGTTTATAGTCATGGCACGTTGATGATGCCATTATCTGCACGAGATCATTTTTTGTCTTGTAGCATGGGTCATGTATGATTGATTTTTGGGAAACAGTATTGTAATGTATGTTATTTGTAAATGTTTAGATTTTAGGTAGGTCATATATAGTTTTAATTGTCCTAGGAAGTCGAGCGTTTGATTAAAATTTTTGGGATCATACGCCAACACGATTATGATTGATAATTTGTATGAAAATTTTCTTTTGGGGCTATAACCAGAGGTTTTCTTGTTGGCTCTTTCCTATCGGTATGCCCTTCAAAGCCAAAATTTTATATTATCTATTTATTATACTAATATTAATATAGTGGACCACCACTCTTGCTTAAAAAAAATCATGGAAAATTCAAGATGTTTCCAAAAATCTCCTTAGAAACAATGACTCATCTCTATTTCTAGACAAAATAAAAGATTAAATATTGTAATAAATGATAAAAAATTATTTATGTTGAAAAATCGATTTAAGTCTAAAGACTAAAAATAATTAATAATTATCAACTCAAATATCCATACCTTATTTTTCATATGAATTAAATATAACTAAAGATTAATTTCCAATGAAGAATTCTTAAGTTTTATCAAATTTCTCCAAGGTAAAATCTATTTCAAAATAAATCTCTAGAAATTGAAATGAGATAATTCTTCTATATATCATGTTATTTTTAAAATTTTTGTCTAAGATATACACATAAAATTACTTATTTATGGTGAATCTAAATATATGTCTTCTTGTTATAAGTAACAACCTTTCATTTGTTGGGAAACAGGTTAGAGGTATTGATGAGGGTCCATGTGCTAGAACCAAAAGAAAAACTAAAAAAGGGGTAGAAATTTTGGCTCAGGAAGTGAAGGAGGTCATGAATGTGCATGATAAGGTGATCACTAAAGAATTGAATGCTGTAAGGATTCTGAAGGACCTTTTGTAGTCGTTGATTTTTTATTTTTCTTCTTGTTTGTTGTTGAGTTGTTGATTAGTTGATTGTGGTTTTGTCAAATTTTTGTCTTTGGGGTTGTTGCATATTGTTATATCTCTCAAGCTGCCTTCTTTTGTAAAGGGTTTTAGGGACCCTTTAAAACCTATTTTCCAATAATAAAAAAAACGTTCATTTGTTTTTAGATTCTTACTCTTTCAACATGGTATTAAAACACTAGATTAATAATTTGAATTATTGTAAAAATCACTCTAATTCTAAAATTTTTCTAACTTAAAATCCAAAACCAAATTTCAGAAGCCAAGTTGGACAATTGTTTAGTTGATTGAGGATGCTATAATGATGCTTAGATCTTGTGAGGAAACTCGTCTCACTCATATCTATAGAGAGGGCAACTCATTGGCAAATTTCTTTGCTAATGAGGCTGTCAGAATTAATGATTTTAAGGCATGGGAGGAATACTCCCTCCCTCCCAAGGATGCGAAGGCTTTATTATGAAATGATGGATATAGGTGAGCTCAATTTTTGGATTTTTAATACCATTATTTCCTAGATTTTCGTCACACACTTTGTGGGCATGGTTTTTCTCGTTTTCTCTTAAATGGTTGTATCTTTTCGAGGGTTTCAGTTTATGGTGAATGTGATCATGGGGGGTGACCACAGCAAGATTGAGCCCCATTCTTATGCAAGATGGAGGAAAGACAGTAAAACTTGGAGGATTTTTAGAGAAATTTCACACCTTTCCTAGAAAGGCTTTAAGACCATGATCCTAAGGCTTTGGTAGATTTTGTTAGCTATTGGCACAATTAGAGGTTGCAAGCTAGGGGAATGGATTTTGTGACAAATGAGGAGTTTATAGCTACCATCACTAGTTTTCCATTGGTTGGTCACAAATTCTTCGAGAGAAAGAGTAATGAGGACGTCATGGACAAGATCTTCAAAGATGATGAATGAAAGAAGCTAATTAAAATGCCTTCTTGGGGCTACAAACATATGTCTCTAAAGAAATTTTGGATGAATGTTGTAGAGGTCATCATGCGGTATGTTACCTTAGATGGTTGTTTTATTGTAATTTTAGGTCACCATTTCACTTTTTTGAACCATTTTAGGCATGGGTTATATATCTCATTCCCTTTCTTTATATTGTCTTTGTTGGAAGTGTCAGTGTATGCTCATTTGAAAAATAAGAGGGTGCATGTTCTTCATGAGGGCCTCATATTGCTCATAATGGAGCATGTGAGAGCCCTCACCCTCACCAAGACAATTAAAGGAAAGGAGAAGGCTATCAGTGAATATTCTCCATCGACTAGTTCAAATACCAATGTTGTTGGTGAGGAGAAATGGAATGAAGAGGACAAGGGTGGGTCTTCTTCCCCTACGGAAACCCATTCTAAGAAGAGAAAGAAGGGGATCCTAAAGGGGAAACATGATGTTAAGAATATTTTTCTATAGGAGTCAGAGTCCCATTCTACTGGCAATGACACTGGTGTTGTTTCTAGGGGTTCTCAATCTATAGGAAATATTGTGTTTAATGGGAAGGATTTTTTTGTGGATGGTTGTAAGGATGAGGGCAATATTGTTGATGTTGGGGATAAGGAAGCCAAGGAAATGCCATGAAGGACTTCCAAGCGTATTGCTAATATGAAAAAATAGGTTTCTAATGATGATATGAAGGGCTCCAAGGACCAGAGTAAGGAGAACGGTGTTGAGGATACTACTGTTGAAATCAATGACTCCCCTGTTTATCAGATGCCCAATGTGGAGCTTTTTGGTGGGAATTCTATGATTGAGGAGGAGGGGGTTAATCCGAGTCCTGGTAAGTGAGAGACACTAAAGGTGAATCCTCTCTTTGAGGATTTATCTTACCTAAACAATAAAAACACTTTAATTTTTGAGCTTCTAGACATGGCTCGTACAAGGGCTATTGGTACATTCAAGTTGGCTAAGTGGAAACTATAGGAATTTAATAGGGTGAATATCAAAATCATGGGACTAAAAGAGAATATTCAAAATATGCCGAAGGTTGTTGCAAGAATAGAGAAAGGAATGATGGTGTTGTCATTGATGTTAACCAATCAATTAGTTATCTACTGGTTGTTGTTGTCATTAGTGTCATGGTTACAAGTTATTGGCTACCTATGTTGAGGATATTGAGAAAATTGTATTAAAGAAAGTTTATAGGTATTTAGTTGTTACTTTGGGTGTTGATCCGGTACTTGCCCCTATGTTCGTGCGGTTTATATATGTTGGTCATTATTGTTGAAGGTTGCTATATCCAGATGTTTGGTTGTTGGTTCGTTGTGATGTTTGAGCTTTGTTCACCAGATGTGAACTATGTTTTTCTATGTTTTGGTTGAGGTATGGGAGAAATTTTTCTTGTCCAAATGTCTCTTTGATGAAGTCTTTTGACTTGCGGTTCTAGAGTTAAGATGTTTTGGTTGCATTGAAGATATTTTTGGTTTCTAGAAGTTTCAAGCTTAATTATTCTATTTGTTTTACATTGGTTTGGCCAACCTTATGTTAAGCTCTATCTTCAAAGTTGATGAAGCATGTTGGATCTATTTTTGGTCCAAATGAAGCATGTGATTGGGTTTCCCTTATTCTAATTCAACCCTGGGATGTTTGGCACCAACCTAATTTGAATTTGAGATTGGGTGGCCGACTTTGGATCTTTTTCAAGGTTGGAGATATTATAAATATAGGATGAGCTAGTAGTGAAAATTGTACAAGATTAAAGAAGAAAGATAAATGAAAGAGTAGATACGACATTGATGCTATTCAAAAAGTGTGTGTGAGTTGTGTGTGGTAGATCAGTGTGAAGCTTAATGCTAAGTTTCTAGATGTAGTGACCAAAAGGAAAACTCTATAATTCATGCAAGTTGATCAAGTAATTATGGTGGAATCCTTTGTTGCATTGGGATTGTAGTCTCTTTGTAATAGGTAATCTTTGTCTTCTTTGTATCTTTGTGGCAGTGAGCCCTTCAAGTTATAGCCTATTGAATAGTGTGTCCTAGTTTTGAACAATGAGTCCTTATTTTAGGTAGTGAGCTTTATCTCAGGCATTGAACCACATTTCAGGTAGTGAGCCTTTTTGTAATCGATTTTGATATTCTCTATAGTGTGAGTTAATCCTCACTATGGTTTTTCCCTCATTGGGTTTTCCATGTAAATCTAGTGTTATTATGCTTATGTGTTGGAATTGAGTTTCTGCATTGGCATTTGATGAATAATTATTTAAGCTGTTTTAAGTATTAGTTTTGGTGATTGAATTAAAGGTTAAAATCTATGACAACTGATTCACCCCCCTCTCAATTTTCATATTCAAAAATTGGTATTAGATCTTGGTTCTTTGGTGAAGAGCTTAACCTCTTGAGGAAGGTTTGAGACGACTAGCAAGATGGTCTTTGATTATCCAAGGTTTGGTGGAACTAATTATGGTAGCTGGAAAGTTTTGATGGAAGAATATCTGGAGTATTGCAGATATGATGTGGAGTAAGCTTACAAGAATCCTTACAGTTCTCCTGTTAATGGTTTGAGTACACTTGAAGAGATTAGAGCACATGAAGCAAACAATAAGACGAAGTTCATCTTGAAGAATAGTCTAGTACATTCTGAGTTGATTAAGGTTCAATATTTGAAGATAGACAAGGAATTATGGGATGCGTTACAAAGAGCACATGATGGTGATGAAAGAGTTAAAGAGGAAAAAATGAAGAATTTGGAAACACATTTTGATCTTATGCACATGTTTGAAGATGAAAATGTTAAATCTTATATACAAAGATTAGATGAGGTAGTGGATGAAATGCGTTCACTTGGTGCTACTATAGATGAAACCACCTGGAATTGTAAAGAAGATTCTCAAAAATCTTCTTGACACTTATAGTGAGAAGGTGAATGCTATTGAGAAGACTATAGATTATAAGACTTGTAGTAAGGATCTATTGTTAGGATTTTTGACATCTTGTGAGATGAGGAAGCCAAGTCTAAGAAATGGAGGCAAATTAGAGTCTTCTTTTAAAGCTACAAAAGATGAAGATCCGGATGAAGAGAAATTTGATGAAATAGAAGATAAATTTCTAAGAAGAATGAGAAAAGGTTCCAATAAGTATGAAGGTAAGCTACCCTTTAAATTATTTAGTTGTGGAGAAATAGGTCATTATGCTGCAAGTGTCTGGAAAGAGCTAAAAGGAATAAATAAAGATATGAGAAAGAAAAGAAAGGAAAGAAGATTAACAGAGCTTACTATGTGAATGAGAATGCTAGTATTTCAGATGAAGATTCATAATATGAAGATCTATATGATAATGAATGCTTGTTCTTGGCGATTAAGGATGAACCTACTTCTACTAATTTAGAAAAATAGGTAAAAGAAAGCCCTTCGGAGAAGGAGAAGGAGAAAAATAAATGTATGGTTATCTCTACCCTAGATGCTAAACAAGAAAATAATTTTTTGGTATTTGATAGTGGTTGTTCATTATATGATTGGTGATAAGAGTAAGTTTTTAAAACTTAAGAAATATGATGGAGACTTGGTTATATTTGGAGATGATATTGGTGTTAAAATTTGTGGGATATGTTTAGTAAGTTTTGATGGAAATTATCATACTAACGATGTTTACTATGTTAAGGGTTTAAGGCATAATTTTTTGAGAGTAGGTTAGATGTGCAAAAAAAGTTATGATCTTGTGTTTAAGGATGAGGAATGTGAGATCGAGAAAGGATCCAGAACATTGATTTCTATAGTAAAGAAATCTGAAGGGAATATTTATCAACTTAAGGGTGCTGATGAATCATGCTTTATGAATTAGATAAATTACAGTTGGTTATGGAATAGGAGAATGTGTCACATGAATTTTGATAACTTGGCAAGGATCAGTACTATTCAGTTCATGAGAGATTTACCAAGAATTACAAATCCTGTTAATGCTATTTGCATGAATTGTCAGTTTGGGAAGAAAGCAATAAATCATTACAGATCAAAGGAACAATCTACTACCAGACTACTGGATTTAGTTCATACAAATATTTGTGGTCCTATAAGAGTGAGAAGTCTACTTGGTGAAAAGTACTTTATGCTTTTGATTGATGATTATTCTAGATATACATGGGTTACATTTCTTAGAGAGAAATCATATGTGTCAGATAGATTCAGGGCTTTCAAGGCTATGGTTGAGAATGAAGTGAATTTAAAGATAAAATGTTTAAGATTTGGAAAAGGTGGATAATTTACCTCCCATGAGTTTAATATATTTTGTGAAGTGCACATAATAAAGAGAAAATTATCTACTTTGAGAAATCCTCAGCAAAATAGAGTTGTTGAAAGGAAAAATAGAACAATTCAAGAGGTTGCTAGGTCAATGATTACTGAATTCGGATTACTAGAAGTTTACTAGAAATAAGCTATTCATATTGTTGTGTATGCATTCAATCGAGTTTAAGAAAGATAAAATATTACAAAGACTTCTTATGAGCTATGGCGCAAAATAATTCCTACAGTTAAATATTTCAAGGTATTCAAATGAAAATGCTAGATTAGAAGAGATGAGGAAACTTTGGGTAAGTTTGATACAAGAAGTGATGAAGGCATATTTCTTGGATACTCTACTAAAAGAAAGGCATACAAATGTTTCAATAAAAGACTGAGAAAGATTGTAGAGACCTCAAATATGAAGGTTGATGAGACAATAAATAATTCTATTCAATTGCTGGATATATGTCTAATGAACATGATTGTGAAAGAATAGAAGAGATTGTGGTAGAACAAGATAAAGATGAGCAAGAGAAGTAGGACAAATAGGATGAAAGAGAAGAAGATTCTTTGGTGATTTCCCCTAGGAAACCTAGGTATGTATAAAGGAATCATTCAGAAAATCAGATTATTGGAGACAAGACAAAAGGCGTGTTAACGAGAAGCAAAGCTTCTACTGAAGTAAATTTGTGTTTACTCTCTAAGATTGAGCCAAAGACAGTAAGTGAAGCCTATAAAGATGAACATTGGAAGGAAGCAACGAAAGAAGAAATTTTGCAAATTAAGAAGAATCAGACTTGGGAATTGGTCCCAAGATTGGAAAATAAAAGTATCATTGGATCAAAATGGGTATTCAAAAATAAGTTGAATGAAAATGGAGATGTTGTCAGAAATAAAGCAAGGCTTGTGTGTAAAGGCTACTCACAAGTAGAAGGCATAGATTGTTAGGAAAAATTTTCCCTGGTAGCAAGAACGGAAGCTATAAGGATGTTCTTAGCATTGGCTTCTCATAAAGATTTCAAAGTCTATTAGATGGATGTCAAGTTAGAATATTTGAATGGTGAGTTAGAAGAAGAAGTTTACATGGAACAACCAAAATGATTTTAGTTACCAGATCAACCAAATATGGTGTGTACCTTGAAGAAAGCTTTATATAGATTGAAGCAAGATCCTAGAGCTTGGTATGCAGGGTTAGACATGTATTTGATTCAACAAGGATTTAACAAAGGGACAAAAAACAATAATTTGTATTTTAAGATTGAAAATGATAAAATATTGATTGTAGTTGTATATGTTGATGATATTATCTTTGGAGGAAATGAAAAGATGTGCAAGATGTTTGAGGAAGAGATACATAAAGAGTTTAAAATGTCTATGTTTGGGGAGATGAATTTCTTTCTTGGGCTACAAATTAATTATACAGAGAAAGGAATTTTCATTTCATAGTCTAAGTATGTGAGAGAGATGTTGAAGAAGTTTGGGATGGATGGTTCCAAACTAGTAAGTACTTTGATGTTGACTAGTTGCAAATTGGGTAAAGATAATGATTCACCCAAGGTTGATCAAAGCAAGTATAGATCTATGATTGGTGGATTACTGTATTTGACTACTACTAGACCAGATATTATGCATGCAGTTTATCTTATGGCTAGATTTCAAGAAGATATGAAGGAAACACATGTTGTTAAAAGAATATTAAGATACTTCAATGGCACTTTGGATTATGGATTGTGGTATCCTAAAGATATTGACTTTACATTAGTGTATATACAGATGCAGATTGGGCTAGATGTATAGATGACATATAAATTACAAGTGGTGGTGCATTCTTTCTTGGATGTAGATTGGTGGCATGGTTGAGTAAGAAAAAAGATTTAGTCTCCTTGTCTACTACTAAAGATGAGTATATTGTTGGTGCATCTTGTTGTACACAAGTTTTATGGATGAAATAAACATTGAAAGATATCATAGTGCTATATGATGATCCTATTTCTATCTTTTGTGATAATACAAGTGCAATTAAAATTTTGAAGAATCCTATGATGCAATCAAGGACAAAGCATATATCTATTAGATATCATTTATTGAGAGAGAAGGACATGGATAATGAAATAAAATTTGAGTATGCTCCGACAAAGGATCTTATTGCTGATATTTTCATGAAGGCTTTTCCTAAAGATACTTTTAACTATCTCTAGGAGAAGTTAGGGGATATTGCCCCTCCTTTCATAAACTAAGATGCATCAATCTAGTGGATTCATGGTTCTATCTTTTTGGATTGATGTTTTGGTGGCTACCTCTTAGGGAGAGCAAGTAGTTTCAGGTGTTGTCATTATGAGTATTATGTTTTCATGTCAAAGGAAGATTCAATGAACATATTTGTTTCCTTTGCCATTGATGGAAAATGGGGAGAGAACGCAAGTGAAAAGGAAAGAAAGCTAATAAGAGAAATTAGGTAATGAGGAAGATGATCTTTTGAGGGGGAGAAGCAAAAAGAAAAATCTTGAGGAGCATATTCAGAACTGGTATGGTGTCTTTGATGGTTTTTCACATCATGTGTTGTCATCAATAACAAAGGGGGAGATTTTTATAAGAATAGAGAAAGGAATGAAGGTGTTTTCATTGATTTCAACTGGTCAATTAGTTATCTACTGGTTGTTGTTGTCATTAGTGTCATGGTTATAGGTTATATTCTGCATATGTTGAGGATATTGAGAGAATTGTATTAAAGAAAGTTTATAGGTATTCAGTTGTTGCTCCAGGTGATGATCTGGTACTTGCCCCTATGTTAGTGTGGTTCAGATATGTTGGTCATGGTTTTTGAAAGGTGATATATCTAGATTTTTGGCTATTGGTTTGTTGTGAAGTTTGAGTTGTGTTCACTAGTTGTGAACTATGTTTTTCTGTGTTCTGGTTGAGATCCGGGAGAAATGTTGTTGGTCTAAATTTCTCTTTGATGAAATCTTGACTTGTGATTCTAGAGTTAAGATGTTTTGGTTGCATTGAATATATTTTTGGTTTCTAGAAGTTTTGAGCTTAATTGTTCTATGTGCTTTACATTGGTTTAGTTGACCTTGTGTTAAGCACCATCTTTGAAGTTGATGAAGCGTGTTGGATCTATTTTGGGTCTCATTGAAGCACGTGTTTGGGTTGCCCTCATTATAATTCCACCTACATATTTTTGACACCAACCTAATTTGAATTTGGAATTGGATGGCCGACTTTGGATATTTTTCAAGGTTGGAGATAGTATAAATACAAGATGAGCTAGTAATGAAAAATGTACAAGAGAAAAGAAGGAAGATAAGTGAAAGAGTAGATGCAGTCCATTGATGATATTCAAAAATTATGTGTGACTTGTGTGTGGTAGATCAATGTGAAGCTTAATGAGTTTCTGGATGCAGTGAGCAGAAGGAAAACTCTATTATTCACGAAAATTGATCAAGTAATTGTGGTGGAGTCCTTTGTTGCATTGGGATTGTAGTCTTTGTAACAATTCTTCTTTGTATCTATATGGCATTGAGCCCTTTGGATTGTAACCATGTTGGATGGTAAGTCCTTGTTTCAGATAGTGAGTCCTTATTTCAGGCAATGAGCCTTATCTCAGGAAATGATCCTTTTTTCAGATAGTGAGCCTTTTTGTAATTAGTTTTGATACTCTCTATAGTGTGAGTTAATCCTCACCATGGTTTTCCCCTAATTGGGTTTTTTGCATAAATCTGGTGTTATTGTGCATATGTGTTGGAATTGAATTTATGAATTGGCATTTGATGATTAATCATTTAAGTAGATTTAAGTATTAGTTTCGATGATTGAGTTAAAGGTTAAATCTGTGAAAACTAATTCACCCCCCTTTCAGTTGTCCTATTCAACACGACATTCAAATATAGGATCAAACTAGATGGACAAGGGTGAGGGTACCATTGTCTAAAAAGACAATGCTTTTTGAATTTTAGAACCTATACTGGGTAAGTGCATGGATATGTCAAAATCATCCCTTTCCCAATTCTTGTTTGTAAGCTTGATGATTGTTGATGGTGAGATTAGCTTGCTTGAATGAATGAACAAGATTAGCTCTCAATTCAAGAGAGTAACCTTGCATGAAATTTGTGGAATGAAGATGAATTTGAGTATAGTAAGTTTACTCAAAATTGTGTGTTGTAGAATGAGGAGAAAAGTCTCTAATTTATAGATTTCCAAAATGGAAAAGAGAGTGAAATAGAGCAATGTGGGATCATTTAACATCCAATGGCCAAGTGCCACTTGTCAAGATGTGAATGGTTGAAGGTTGTGCACATTTTGGCCAAAGTGTCAATTTATTTAATTTGATAAGAGAACTTTAGAAACTTTAATCAAATAATATGATTTATTTAATTAAACAAAGACATAGGATTAATTAAATTAAATTGATTAATTTAATCAAAGAAGGAGAAAGACTTAATCGAATAAACAATGATTTATTAAATTAAGAGACAAAATCTAATGATAAGCTAATAGTATGATTCATGAAGAAATGTTGTTAATAATCAAGATCAAGTGTGTTCAACCGAATTTGCACATTTTCCATGTCTAAATTTGGCCCCTCTTTGAAGCAATGTACTTGTTGCATTGATTCAAAGAATAAACTGCTGTGATCAAAGTCAAAAAAAATTAATTTTTTTTAGATGCCCCACTGTTGCCCCAACGGAAGGATTATGCTAGTATATTGCCCCCTCACGAGATTGAGCAGAAATGCTAATTTCCAATCGATATCATGATAAAATGTGAGAGGAGTGGTTCTATTGATCAGAGGATGAAAGATAATTTTTTGATGTAGACAAATCTGATGATGTATAGACTGTCATCGACTATGGGTAGTCTCGTGTATATCTTGATACAACACATCAATTTTAGATAGAAATGTTAGTAAAGATAGAAGAATAAGAAGAATAAGATGGGTGGAAGGAGGATCGAACAAGCGTACATTATGATGATGATGATTTGTTTACTAGGAGTTGGGATTTTCAAAGGGCCAATTACTTTATGTTTAATAGCACACATAGATATGATGCATCAAGGTATAAAGGGCCAAGATGGCATTGTATCCAGTGTGATGGAATTTGAATTGACAATCAGATAGGAGTATTCTTGTTGACACTTAGTGTACATACTTTATTCAGGATGTAGTTCAGACATTCTAAACATCTCGGGCCAAAACATAGGAAAGCAAGCTTTCTTATGTGGTCAACAAGATATCTAAAACATCCTCTCCACAAACCAAAAGAAGCATATATGACTAAGTTATTTTACAAGTGTATCCCACAAGCGTAAAATATAAAAAAGATAATGATCTTTGCCCCATTCCTTTCTCTCTAAACCTATTTTGTTTAGGCATCATCGAGAGGTCCTTGGAATAAGCGCAAAATAAGATAAGTCAATAAAGACCAAGAAAAGTAAACAGACAAGCTAATGTTCTTCATACCACTAGACAAGGCTAAACTACTATGGGGTACCTAATGCTTATGTCCATCATGGGAAGGATTCATCCTAGAACATGTAGTGATCAGGGTTTTGATGAGACTGATTTGGGTGATATGCTATTGATACTCTGAGTTGACCAACTTGCTTGCTTACTGACTTAGGCTTAAGAATCTACCGATTAGGTGTTCACTTTGGAACCTGCTAAGCTTGCTTCTGACTGCCTCACCAAAGGATGAAGGCACTGATTGATTTATTATGAGTGATGACAATCATGGGTGAAAGGGAGATGAAATGGATGCACCATTTTTGGGTTTTTCAGGTATTTTGAGGCTGTTTTTGGTATTTTCAGATTTATGATGGAGAGACCAATTAAAAGACCTATCCTAGGGGTCTCGGGAGCTGATCCATAGATTAGCCTTACCTACGTTATACAAGTAGAGACCATGTAGTTTGAATGATGACAGACTTGCTGATGATAAGATGGGAAAACATATTGCCATTTTATTGTGACGAACGCCTAAGGACTGACCTAAACGTAAACTACATGGGCAAACGGATTGCCAATGCGACAGACAGTTAAAGGATTGACCTAAGATGTCTTGGGGGATGGTCAAAGATCAACCTTGCCTACATTCAAGCTCAGAGATGACATAGTTTGGACAAGGTAAAAGACTGACAAGATTCAATGATGAATTTTTTGAAGATTCCCTGAGATTTTTCCAATGTTTTGGATTTTTTGATGAATTTTTTGAATGTTTTTGAATTTTCTGGTGAATTTCGAAAGAGCACAAAAGATATACACAAATCTGATCCATTGCCAGGTTCAAGGACATGCCCCCAACATTTAAGCAATAGACTACTTCGATAAAGGCAGAACAAATTGACCTTAGGAATATGCCAAGTAGTACTACAGTGGAATATGATATGGGCACCAACTCAGGCTATGGTATGGATGTGAGTAGATGGGTGGATCATTAATGAAATGTGATGGAATGGATGAGTGAGTCGTGCAGATCCTGGTGGATGGGGAGTGTTTTATTTACACTTGATGCCTATTTTCTAGGTTTTCACCAATGTACTTGTCCAAAGCGCCACCGAAGTGGTTTTCACTAGAGGACGATTTTTTTTTTTTACTATTTTCAATCCTTTTTATTTTTATTTTTATTTCTTTTGGATTTTTGGATTTTTTGATTTTTTTTTTTGTCACCAAGACACCTGTTTGCTAGGTTTTCATCAAGGTAACCATTTTTCAGGACATTTTTTGTATTTTTTTTTATATTTTTGGCTTTATACCCTGCATGATTTAGGCATAAAACGTATTGAGATGGCAGCTGTTCATGGGCTCCTGCAGAGCTTCGCCTTTTGGTGTTGACAACTGATATGCTCCTGATTTATAACTGGTTGTGATGGTGAAAGGTCCTAGCGAGTTGTGCTCGAATTTTCCTTTGCTATCTGGGTTTGGCACATTCTTTTGGTTTTCCTTTAGCACAAGGTCACCGACTTGGAAGGTGTGTTGCCTGATCTTTTTGTTGTAGTTGCGTTTTAGGAAATTCTGAAAGACCTGTAGATGATTAAGGGCATCCATGTGCCATTCATGTAGTAACTCTATCTCATTCAGTCTTGTAACCCTGTAATCCTCATTTGTGATGAGGTTTTGCAATGATATCCTTAGTGACGGGAGCTTGATCTCGATAGGGAGGATGGCTTCTGATTCGTAGACCAGGGAGAATGGGGTGGTTCCTGTTGGCATGCGGATGATGGTGCGGTAGGCCCATAAGGCGGGGTTTAGCTACAGATGCTAGTCACAATCAGAGTCATTGACTATTTTCTTAAGGATTTTCAGAATGGTTTTTTTGTTAGCTTCTGCTTGGCCATTGCCTTCTGGGTAGTATGGAGTGGAAAAGCGATGTTGGATTTTGAATTTTTCGCATAAGTCACAAACATCCTGATTCTTGAAAGGTGTCCCATTATCAGAGATAATGGATTGAGGGGTGCCATATCGACAAATGAGGTAATTCAGGATGAACTTGGATATCTTCTTTCTAGTAAGGTAGGTCATGGGAATTGCTTTGAACCACTTTGTGAAATACTCTGTGGTGGTGATGATGAATTTATGGCCGTTGGATGAGATGGGTGAGATTTTTCCTATGAGATCAAGCGCCCATTGGGAAAAGGGCCAAGGTGTAACAATATGATGTAATTCTTGAGCTAGTGCATGAATGAGGTCTCCATGCTATTGGCACTGTAGACACCTTATGACAAAGTCATGTGCCTCTCTTTCCATTGTCGGCCAATAGTACTTGGTTCTTAGTAACTTATTGGCCAAGGTCATACCACTCAAATGTGAACCGCATGTGCCATTATGTACCTCATTCAAAGAAGTCAGGGCTTCCTCAGGTTTTAAGCAACGTAGTAGGGTTCCATCAATGCTTCTGCGGAAGAGGGTTTCTCCTAGGATGAAAAAATGTAAGGATCTCTTGACAAAGGTTCGCTTGAGGTTTTGGGTAATGTCGACTGGGAGGATTCCTAATCTCAGGTAGGTGTAAATGTCATGATACCAAAGATCACCAGGACCAATGAGTTCACATGCATATTCTGACTCTGGTACCTCAAAAGTAGGTACAAGAAGTTGCTCTATCAAAAATTCATGTTTCGAGACATTGTGAGGGATATCTAGCAAGGATCCAATCATTGCCATGACGTTAGCCACTTTGTTGTTTGCCCTTGGTATTTTCTCAAAGGTGATGTCAATAAATGATTCTTTGATGCTTTCTACTAATTTCTTGTAAGGTGTGAGCTTATCATCCTTAGTTTGGTATTCGCCATTGACTTGGTTGATAATAAGCTACGAATCCCCATAGATCTTTAATGCCATGCTTTGCCACTGTGCCACAATTTCAATCAATGGTTTTCCTAGAATGGGTGGCATCAATATGGGTGGTGTGTAGATTTTTCTGAATGCCTGATCACATTTTTTATCCCACTTGTATGCTTCTCCCTTGTGGAGTAGATGTGAATAGGCAATTTGTTTGTCTACCAACTATGCTATGAACCTCTAGATGGACTGGAGTCCCCCTTGTAGTCCCCCTTGTAATCCCCTAAGTTGTTTTAGCATTCTTGGTGCTTCCATATCGAGGATTTCCTTAACCTTTGCAGGATTCACCTCTATCCCCCTCATTGACACTATGTAGCACAATTTTTTTCCATATTGTACCCCAAAGACACATTTCTTTGGGTTGAGCCTGACCTTATACTTTTCTAGTCTGTCAAATATGTCGCTTAGGGCTGCTATGTGGTTTTGTCTCTTCTTTGATTTTTCTAATATATCATCCACGTAATCTTCAACCGTTTTATGGATAATGTCATGGAAGATTAGTGTCATGTCTCTCTGATATGTAGCCCCTACATTTTTTAGCCCAAATGGCATCATATTCTAGCAGTAGGTGCCCCACGAACACGTGAATGTTGTCTTATGCTGGTCCTCTTTTGCAATAATTATCTAGTTATACCTCGAGAAGCCATCCATTAGTGATAGCATCTCATGTCCGACCATCAAGTCCACTATCATATTAATGTTAGGTAATGGAAAATCATCCTTGGGACATGCTTTGTTAAGGTCTTTGAAGTCAGTGGAGATGTGGATGCCCCCATTTGGTTTTGAGACTGGTAAGAGGTTAGATACCCATTCTGGATAGTCAATTGAGCATATGAATCCAACATCTAGGAGCTTTTGTAACTCTACCTTGACTAGCAAGGCTATCTGGGGATGCAATTTTCTTAATTTTTGTCTAACCGGCTTCGCTACAGGGTAAACAGCTAAGTGATGAACCACCACTTCCGAATCTAGAATTGGCATGTCAGCATAGGTCCATGAAAAATTTACCTTCCTTTCCTTTAGAAATGCTTCCAATAGTTCTTGTTCCTCTGTTAGGAGAGACTCAGCGTAGAAAGTGATCTGTGGTGCCGCCTCCATTCCCAAGTTGACAGGATTACACTATTATGCCAGGACTACTGATTTTTCTTGATGTAGTGCATTAGGGGGGATATTGAATCCTTCATCCTACGACACCTCAAAGAGGTTTTCACCATTGGATGCATCCTTTATTTTTACTGTTCTGTGGTTAGAGAGTGACACAGTGTGGTTTTCACTCAATAACTCTAAGCTTATTCTCAATATTTTTCTTTTGCGACTGAAGGATTCAATCGTCTCCCCATAATATGATTGGTTGTCTAAAGTGATGTTGAAGCCTACATTGTGATCCCCACATGTAACTGCATCCCTTAGTCCCACAAATTTTGAGAGAGCCTCGTCATTTTCAAATAAGTCTATAATTGGTGGTCCTCGTTGGTCATGATCGATGAGTTGAGGGTAGACTAAGGTGATTTGGTGGGTTCGTTGGTTTGAATCAATGGGTGAGGCACTAATCATTAAAAGGAGGAATCCTCGAAGAGCATGGGAAGGTCAATTATGGTATCATCATCATCACTACTAGAGTAGACATCGATTGCATTGAAAGTGAAATTGTCTAGGGGGAGACCTATGCAGACGGGTAGTCTAAGGGTGGTTGCTAATACTTGAGGGGAGGACCTAATTGCTTTACTAGGAGTACCTCTTCCACATATGGTTATACTCGAAGGAGAACATCTAAGGCCAAGGTTCTGCATTCTTCTTTCTGCAATGATAGGCTCCAACCATCCATCACTATTCCTTCCAAGGCTTTGGTTTCTATTGTAGCCCATGTCGAGCATTATTTGCAGTCCTCTATTGGTTTCATCCATAGGTAATGTAGGTGTGGGTATTTCATCACGGTATATTGTGCTTGAAATATCTTCCTCATCAACAATTTCCTGACTTAGGTATCCCCAATGATGGAATCCAGAAGGATCTTCCCTAAGGGTGCGGACGGGTGTTTCAGTTGATCGAGGTTGCCCATGCGACCTAGGAGATTGTGGTAACTCTCCTACAAGAAATGCACTCTTCTTCATTCTATAGTCTCTGCATCCATTGTCCTGGATCATGATCTTGTTTTCAGATATATCAGGGATGGCGAGTGTCTCTGTCGCAGAGGTGGAGGCAAGGTTAGCTGGGTCTATGTATGTAATGGATGGGCCTTCATCATTTTTTGGTATGTAGGGGATTTTATAAAACTTGGTTTCCAAGTTTTTGTAGCAGGTGAATGGTTCGGGATCCTTGTGTATAGTGACCTCCTCATTTTGGTACAAGAACTTGATGTATTGGTGATATGTTTAGGCCACTTCTTTCATTCCGTGGATCCATGGACGTCCTAGGAGGATGTTGTATGGTAGGTCGAGGTCGAGGACCTAACAGGTAGTGTCCATGGTTGTTGGTCCCACTTGGATTAGGATTTTAATAGTGCCTTGAGACACTCTTTCTTGATCATCATATGCTCTTATTGTGAAGATCTTGTTCTTGTTAATGGAATCCTCAACGAATCCCAAGTTCTTTATAAGTTTGAGAGAGAAAATGTTAAGGCTTGCACCTCCATCCACCACGACTCTTTTAAATTTCTTTTTGTGGACCAACACTTGAAGGTGAAGTGCGCGGTTATGAGATGGTTGCTAGGGGAAGTCTTGGTTATAGAATGTAAGGAGATTTGGGGTAATGATATTACCAATCATAGTCTAAAACTGTTCTGTGTCAAGAGTGGCGGAGATGATGGATGTTGCTAATGCTTCATCAAGAATTTTCCTATGGGCAGTGGAGATTTTTAACAGTTCCATAATGGAGATCTGTGCGGGAGTTATTTTCAGCTGGTCGATGACATTATAGTCATAGGGAATAGCTTTTTTATTTGAAGTGGGTGTCTTAGATGGTTCCCCTGCAATGGGGACCTTTCCGCCATGTGTGGTGACTCCACAACCGGTGTTGGATCCTTTGACATTAATGACCATGACCATTTCATCGACACATGTGACTATCTCTTCATATACTAGGTTAGCACTAGCATATTTTTGCTTGCCTTTGTTGTTTCCCTAACCATTTCCTTGATTGTGGTTCGACATCAGATTTTTGTATATTTTTAGGTCTTGATTATCGGTTGGTTGCTCGACATTGATGATCTTATCCTCGATGAGGTCTTGGATGATATTTTTTAGCCTCATGCAATTTGTGGTGGTATGTCCCTTAACCTTGTGAAAATCACAAAGGAGGTTTTCATTGTACCATGGCGGTTTGGTTATGGGTTCCACGTATTGCTTAGAGTTAGAGACTTTGATTAGGTTTTCTTTGACCAACTTCCTCATTATGGATTCAATTGATTCTCCAAGAGCCGTGAAATTTCACTTGGGAGTATATTTTCCTCTGGGAGGTGGTACTCCTTGATTGTTCAAATTGTTGATTTGGTTGGTGGGAAGTGTTTGTTGTTGTGCTACTATTGCATTATTTTTCACATTATTGCGATTATGATTTTGCAGTTGATGATGGGTCTGAATGTTCTACTTAGGGGCAATGATGACCACTTTAGCGTCAACCATGCTGTCATTTGTGATATTTTTGTTCCTCGACTATGTTCGAGGTTTATCATTATAATTGTTGGATGGGTGGTTATCCTGTGGTGGAGTGAATTTTGATGCACCTCCTCGCGCAATAAGGACTCTTTCGATGTTGAGCATTTTTGGGATTAAATGATCATATGATGTGATGCATTGCATTTTTAAGTAGGACACCAAGTTTCCATCTAGATTGGATATGATTGTGCAAGCTTGTTGTTCTTTTGGCATGGTCCACTTACTCTGATTGGCGTTGGATCTCCATCTTTGCAAGAAGGATGCAAACAACTCTCCTTTTATTTGTTTGAGTATTGATAGTTCTTCCAAACTAACATTTGCACCCATGTTGAAGGCATAATTTTTAAGGAATGCTTCCACAATTTCTTGGAATGTTTTAATGCCTATGGGTAGGCGAGAAAACCATTTGATGGAAGGACCTGTCAGACTTCAAGGGAAAATTCACATTAGATATGTGTCATCGTATGCTACCTTCATGCAATGCACCTGAAATTCCCTGATGTGATTTTTAGGGTTTCCCGTTCCATTGTACTTATCAAATTTGGGGATTTCAAATCCCTTTAAGAATGGTATCATTGTGAGATCTCTATTGAATGGATAGGGACACAAGTTGCCTGGTGTTATGGTTGTTTTCCCTAATTGGAGGTCCAACACTTGCTGCGAGAGCAATTTGATTTATGTTGTGACATCGTTGTGTGGACCAGGAGGTGGGATGAATGTGTTTTGAGGTGTTGAGGGTGTTTGATTGGTGGGAGGGGTACTGGTGGGAGTTTTCTACAAGCTTTGTTGTTCATTCAAGGCCTTTTGATATGCCTGCATTTGCGTCAACAACACTTGTTGTTGATCTTGCTGCTATTGTTCCAACAAAGCTTGTTGTTGGTCCATCTGTTGTTGTTCCCATAAAGCTTGTTGTTGGTCTAGCTGTTGTTGCACCAACAAAGCTTATTGTTGGTCAAGTTGCTGTTGTGCCAACAAAGCTTGTTGTTGGTCGAGTTGTTGTTGCTCCAACAAAGCTTGTTGTTGGTCAAGTTTTTGTTGCGCCAAAAAAGCTTATTGTTGGTCAAGCTGCTGTTGGGCCAACAAAGCTTGTTGTTTAGCTTGTTGTTGTGCCTGAAAGTCTTTTAGGGCTTGTTGGTATGCTTGTCAGTGGATTGATTGCAGTTGCGCTTGGTATTGTGCTTGCACTTTTTGAGCTTGGTGCTACAACCTGGGCTTGAGCTTGTGCTTGCTGGGCTACTTGAGCCGCTTGTACAGCTTGGGCGACTTGCTGGTGTTGTGCAACTTGTTGGGCAACTAGTTGTGCTTGTGCTTGCTGAGTAGCCTGCTCTACAGCTTGTTGGTTTTGTTTTAGTACCCTCTGATGATTGGATTTTTGGATGGCTTGAATGATGGTGATGAATGAATTCACTCCATTAGATTTTGGTGGGATTGGTGGTGGATTGGGAATGATGCCAACCATTGTGACAGGCGAGTTGGTGGTGTTGGTGGTCAGGATTTGGGTTGTTGGTGGTGTGGTCAAGATGCTCAGTCCTTGAGAAAGCATGATTTGAGAGATTTGAGGATCGATTGATGTGTTGACCATGGTGGCTTGAGCAGTTGCCACTTGTTGTTGTGATGCTGCCGACAAAAGGAGAGGATTCGATGTGATGCTCAAATTGCCCTGATTTGAGAAACTGGCGAGGGGTAGGGGGGAAGACCCAACCCAAAGGATGATACAGATGCAAATGGTAATGGAGGGAGTGATGATATGCTCTCCTGGAAGGAGAACAAGTCAGTGACTCCTGTTGTTCCAAACAAACCACCTTCTCCTTGCGATAGAGAAGTTTGTATGTGTAACGGATAGGCCGGTGTTTCATGAAATGAGGATGATTCCATATGATTATGGAAGGTGAATGGTACGTATGGGTGTGATGAATTCACTAGAACAAAGTTTTCTTGTGTGGTGCTGATACTTACCTCTTTGTTGTTTACAAGGCGATGTTGTAACTCATGAAACATTGCACTTCCCTTGTTCATAACTCATGAGGTTGGTGTGATTGTCGATATGGTTTGAGGCATTTCTTGAGTGATATCTAGAGTTGACATTGGGGATGTGTTTGTAATAGGCCTGCCCATACTAGTGCCTATGTCAAGGTCAAAAGGAATCAGGATCCCTCCTTCCTTTAACGTGCATAAGTATTTAAACATGGCATTGACAATTTTATGATTCTTTGGATTTTGAGCCATTTCTAGCATTTATGATTGTGTCATCCCCAAGTCCTGGTTTGTGATGTCCTCTTCTTAGCTTTCCTCTTGAGGATTTTTTGATGATAGAGAAGAGTTGTTTGGGGGATTGCTTGATCCCGTAAGGTTTACTTCAGTGGTTACTTGATCCAAATCATTGGAAGTTGATATCTCATTTATGTTTTCCATGTTCCTCTTGTGTTGTGATCTTGTTTGAACCATACAAATAGGGATCGTGTGATCCTAATCTTTAGGCCCAAAAGAGAAGAACTAGGGAGAGCACAAGGTCAAAAAAGGGGGTGGTGATGATGATGAAATAAATGGATGAAGTGAATGAGTGAAACTTTTGAGGAACGTTTTTAAGGTTTATGCTAAACTTTAGGGCTTGGATTGATTGTGATGGTTTGACTAGGTGTATTAAGTCAAACAAGATTGTAGTGACTTGTAAGCCTTAGGAAGTTGTGTTATCCTAGGGAAAACTCCTACACAAGAGGATGGATGGGCTAAGTGTGTTAAGCCAACCAAGGTGATCATGAACTAGTAGACCTCAGGAAGTTATGTTATCCAAAGGTAAATTTGTTCAAGGGATGTGACTATTTGGCTAGGTTTGTTAAGCCAAAATAGAGTGATGCTGATTTAGCCTTTAAGTTTAGCATGAATGATTTTCCAAAGTTTCCCAAAAGTTTGCTTGGTGGGATGAAATCTGATTGATGGAGAGATGGATGAGAGTGAAGAATTTTGATCCTAGTCTTTGACCTAGACACGACTCTTCTTACGATACCTTGGTATTGACGAACATGCTATACTTCCTATGCGAGGAAAGAAAACCTTTCAAAAAGCTACGGATTCTGTTGACAATAAAATGCATACAAACTTGGGTTGTTTCTTGAAGCCTTCTTATAGAAAATTTACACCAATCCTTCTCTAACTTTAAGGAGCATTTCAAGACGTTGTTCTCGAGCTTTTAGACTAATCCTTTTGAATCTCAGTTTTGGGATTTTGACTTTCTGGGAAATCATTTGAGACAACACATGTGAGGTCCAATTTGCCTTTTTGTCTTTCCTTAGTGAATTATTTTTACCAAAAGCACATTCTTGATTATTGTAAAAACTGCATGTCTAATGTCCCACTTTCTTTTCATCCCACAAGTTCCATTATGTAGAAATCAAGGAAATTAGGCTGAAAGTCTCTGAGGTTTAACCTTAGTGAAAACAAATGATGATAAAATCAAAGCACTTAGAAACCTCTAAGGATATGATCCCTAGGGAAAGCAAGAGTACTTAGATTCTTCAAAGGATATTTGTTTCCTCCAAGGGGTTTGAAATTTTGAGTTCCTTGTGAGTGTTTGTTTTTCAATTGTTTTGAGGACCAAGCAATGTATTTTCCACTTCCAAGCACATGTACAACCCTAGGATGGAGATAAAATATTTTGTTGGGTTCCCACTTGGACGAATCCAGCTGTGCATATTCTGTGTGGATGACTAGATACTTGACCACATAGGCTCCCCCTTCTAGTGCACACACTTCTCGAGTCATCCAAGCATCAGTACCCATGAATCTCCCATTGTATACTTTTCATCTCTACAACAAAACTGCATGTATAACGTGGGGCGGCTTGAATGGACATGACCTTTTGCACCAACATAATAGATAAGGATTTGGCCTTCTAAACAAGGGTTTTAATTCAAACTTTCCATTCATGGAGGCTGACCCATGCGGTGAGAGACCATTTCTGCCCTTCTCGTCATAGCCAACCACATGCTACTGGCTTTTGTTCCAGTACCCACTTTTATATCCCGGCTTGAAATACACTTGTCTTTAGTGTTTTACTAGTTGGGTCATTCCCTTGGGTGAGTACTTTTTCCCACAAGGTAGGCCCACTAAGATAAAAAAAAAAGAGTAAACATATTCATAGTTCGATCAACCTTTATTTAGGAACAAAGGGATAACACACGCAATAAGCCTACTCACACTCGCACAATATTTTGTTCAATTTTAAACCCAAAAAATGAAGTGTGGAGGTAATTCTTTTGACAACTTAATATCACAAAATACTTTTGATTCTCAAGATCGCCGTGAGGTATGAGAGAAGTGCATACGCCTTTTAAATGATATTATTTTATGAAAAGTATTACAAAACTTTAAAAACACACATGTTCATTTTAATCCTTAAAGAAAAAGATTGAGTTCTCTTTAAAGCACCAACTTTGAAGTGTGAGAGTTTGCCTTGTTCAATTTTTAGAACCCAAATTGAAATTTAGTAAATGTCTAAGGTTCTTTTTAACCAAAGGATCAAGTCAAATGATTAATTTTAAACAAGCATGAAAATGGAAAAAAAAAATCTAGCTCAATAAGCATTAAAAAATATTTTTGTGAATTTTAGACTTCAATCTTGCTTTGCCTTGGCTTGATTCCAATATCAACCTGTAAAAGAAAATACAAAGTTAATATGAATAAAATAATCCACCAAGTCTCTTATACATCAATGCATTAAACACAAGTTATTAAAAAAATTTCCATCTCTTATAAACAAAAATATTTACCCCCCTTATAATGCAAAAATTCCTTATACTGCTGCCTTATTCACAAATTTGCAACCTCTACCGCCCTACCACGATCGGTTGAGATAGTCTGTGTGGTGGCGTAGTGACAACTTGCACAATCAGACGGGCGAGTTTACCGTAATACCACAGACAAGGAATGGCTAGGTGGCGGTAATGCGGTGGACACCACTCAATCGTAGACGAGGAATGGCTAGGTGGTGGTAACACGGTGGACACCGCTCAACCGTAGACAAGGAATGACTAGGTGGCAGTAACGTGGTAGACATCGCTCAACCGCAGACGGGGAATGGCTAGGTGGTATAATGCCCCACCAATTAACCCTAAAGGAAGTTGTAATTAACAACTTAAGCAAACAATTTTTTTATTTATAAAGTGTAATAACATACACATTCACTTACTAATTAACAACAACCTCTAAGGCTACAAGGTTGGGATTACTTTAACCTACACATACATCTTACATATAACCATAACGTTAAATTAATTTATGAAATAAGCATCATACAACATAAGGATACCACATAACATAATGATAAACATCCAATATTCAATTCTCATTATCATTAACATAATCAAATAGTTACAACACTCATTCCCGGAATGAGGCAATAGTACAAATAAGTTACAATTACAAAATTCCACCTCATAAACATAAGAGGGATAAAATAACTTATACAATTTGAAATATTCCAATGCTAGAATGTAAAACAAGAATCCATGAGCTGTCCAACTAGATGTCTCGCCACCAAGTACTGAAGATAAATGGGGACCCAACGGTGTATGGTGCATGTTCCACCCAACCAAGTGGTACCCAAAGGCGCATCCCCCATGCTAGGAGATAGTAACAAAGTAACATGGACACATATCTACAACCACTAACCAAAGGCTGACTCATACTGACTCATACTGACATAACCAAACAAATGAACTAAACAAGTAAAAATCAAGTACAACATTCACATCATTGACATAGGTCACATTGCTTCCTAGCATAAAATAGATCAAGTATGTTAAGAGAACCCTACACATAAACAATTAACAACTATTGTCCTAGACAAAGTGTCATCACATAGTTAGTCATGAGATCTCCTCTGGGCATTCTTCATAGGCTCCGGATATCTTGGTGACCTCAACCAAACCCTGACCCTCATGCTCACTCATGCGTAATCAAATACCTCTCCTAAGGACAAGATAGATTACCATGCCTTTTCAGGCCTTCCCACTCATCCCAAGTCTAAATGAGCCCTTGTGTCTATGAGTGAGGTTAAATTATCTTGATTAGTGTGAAATGCATCCTAATCATCTAAGTACATTAATTTAGTTATCATTTAATTAAACTACTTCCAAAGGTTACTCGGTCTTACCTCTTTGGGCCCTGACCCCTAATGAAAGCCACTCTTCTATTTGACAACACACACCCAAACAATCCACCAAGGGAATCACAAGTGCATGCAACCTAGGCCTCATAACCACTCCATCTCAAGGAGGAAACAAATAATATAACTCACTCCAAACATCTTGGAGGCAACAAGCACATAGTCCACTCCTTTCACAGGAGGTACAAAACATCCCCGTTTGTGGAAACTGGGGAAATCACTGACAAAAAACCATGCACTACCCAAGGGAAAAACAACTAGTTGAAATAAAGAATCAACAACCCTCATCCTCTAAGATCCTCTGGAAGACTTAAAAATTTGGACTAACACTTAATCCCATATCCCACAATGCAACTTGATGACATAGCTACAAAAAGCATTCAAGTCATAATTCAAATCTAAAATTTGGATTTCTTAAATCCATCCTTAATCAATAAGTAACATTGAAAAAATCAAAGGCATGATTACAGGTTAACTCAAATAATCATTTAACCCTATTACCTCTTCCATTATTGGAAATCTAAAACAATTAAACTCACTTCCTTTTTTTGAAATACGGAGAAAATAAAACATTAAAGGCAATCATGAGGAAATTACTATTTTTGGATATTCTAAATCCATATCCCTTACATACACTATTCACAATAAAATAATTGCCCTAATAGAAAATAAATAAATTAAGCTAATTAATTGCCTCTTTGATCTAATCGATTCCTAAATTTACTTTTAAAAACAATGTAAATTCATGCATGTAAATCCTTTCAATTTTCTAACCACATTCTAGATCTCTTTCAAATTTCTATATAAAAACATACAATTTATAAAATATCTTTTCCCTTATCTATTTGACCATGCAATCAAATCTTATCCTTCAAAATCTCCATGCAAAACTAAATTACATGCACCCAATAAAACAAAATAAATATTAAATATACTCCCAATTAAAAATACTCATGCAATAAATACATCAAATATTTATTAATATATTTTACTAAACAATTACATTATTTAAATAAAATATATTATAATTCAATAAATAATTTCCAAATGCTTATGCTACTTAAACACTTAATTACAACTAAAATGTTTTTTTTTTTAAAACATTCTTTTTTTTAATATACAAATTTCACACTATAATCATTAATCATCTATTAAATCTTAAAAATAAATAATATATAATATAATATATATATTATTTATTTATTTAGTATTAAAAAGATTAATCAACACCCCCAACAAAGGGCGAACAAAATCAAAGGTTCCGAAGCAATCTTAAATGAAACCGAAAGTACTCTGAAGGGCATCAGACTGTACTAGTACAGCCGGCCTCAGGACCCTGGGTGCCATACAGCCGGCCATCCCAAGTGGGATGGAGGGGGTAACACTTCCTATGGGTAGTGTGTCCCCCAAGAGGTGGGCGCACTGCCCACAGGCATTGCTTTCCCCATTGTGGGTATGTGGGCGGTGGGGGTTGACCTCCCCACCATCCATCGAAAGCAAAAAAATTCATTTAAATATTTTATATTTGTCTTTAATTCGAAATCTCATTCCTTTCTCACAGGAATTCGTCAGCCGTACGACAGCGAAGGTTGACATAAATACAGTATTTTTTTAAAAGATTAAACGTGTATATATATATATATATATATATAACCGAATTTACCATAATAAATAAATTGGGGAAATTTTGTGAAAATATTCACCTACAGGTGAAATTATGCAATTTTTTCTAGAGAATAACAAATTTCATAGAGTTTCAACACTAGTTCTATTAATCCATTTTCTTGAATTCTTAAACAATAAAAGAGCAATAAAACTAAAAAGGAAACTAAGTTACTCCCAAAAGCTTTCAAATCCTCTAGTTTTCTCCACCCAATTTCTACAGAGATTTAATGAATAAATTAATTTTCTACAAAGGTTTAAATTTCCTATAACACTCTAAATGTGATATTCAATCTCTAGGTTTGATTTAACAACCAAAACTACAATTTCCTCATCTAAAATTAAATTCTATTGAGGTTTTCACAATTTCCTTGAAGAAATTTCACGGGAACAAAAGCTTTAAATTTATTTATTTATTTTATTTCTTCTAATCACAAATTTCTTTTCCTAAATAGATTTAACAATCAATTCTTTAATCACTACAATTTTAAAAGCACACCAAGAACAATACAATAACACAGAAGAAAACTTGATTCAAGAAGCTACAGGTAATAGGAAATTTGATGTAGAGCCTCCTCCAAAGCTTCTACAGCTTCTCTTCAATAGTACATCGATTCCAATTAAGAATACAATTCACAAACACCACAAAATTTATCAGAATCTCTCCACTACTATTCTATAGCCAAGAATTTTCCCTAAAACCTTCTCTGTAATTTTTTTCCTAAAATATCTTCACACCCGTGAAGAATCTTTCCTTTCCCAAAATACTCCCCGTGAATGAATTTGCAACAACCTCTTCTCATTAATTAAACATACACTTGCTGGCATAAATGAAAAATATCCTCAACAACCAAATCCAATTTGCATGCAATTTTAAAAATTTAAAATATTAAAATATTAAATTAACTCCAACATTTTTGAAACTAATTTCCAATTACAATTTAATTCCAAATTCTAATTTAATTCTCACAAATTGAAATTTTAATTCTTTTCTTTCTTTTAGTTTTCTTAACATCTCATTTAATTAATTAATTTAATAATTTAATAACTAAATTCAACCCCATGGATTAAATTTAATTAATTAATTTAAATATAAACTGCTATCCATATTGCGTAATTTAAATTAAATAACCATCAACATGATTTAATGCAATAATTCTAAATAACTATTTCCAAATCAAGAATCCCTTCAAAAATAAATAAGATAGAAATTAGGCAATCAACTACTCGACACAACTATCTGATGACACACTAAGGCTAGGGTGTAGACTTGACACAAGTTACCTAGCTACTATCTCCCGTTCAACTTAACCATTGGATCAACATGCTCAGACCTATGAAACCAAGTGGAGTCGATGTCATGTATCTGCAATCCTGAAAACATAGTAACCAACATCATATAATATGAACAACATAAAATATACACCGTGAAGAGGAAGTCACGGAATCGCAGGGCGCTCGCAAGTGAGTGATGCGAACCCGTCCCCTTCACCAATACACTCATCAAAACTGACACTTCCATCATATTTCCAATAATCTCATAAGCAATTACATGTTATATCAACTAACATCTTTACACCAATTCTAGCATGTAAACTAATGCATCAGATAAATTAAATCACATCACATAATATAGTTCCTCGCTCTATGAATAGTGACCAAATACAGACACAAGATAAAGTATCTGAATATCGAGAAATATAAATCAAAGCAACACAAGGACACACTATCCAATTCTAGAAAGCAAAATAGAGGGGTGTTACAGGTGGTCGTAACGCGGTGGAAACTGCTCAACCACAGACAAGGAATGATTGGGCTACGGGAACGCGGTAGTCAACACTCAACCATAGACAGGGAATGGTTGGGCCATGGTAACGTGGTAGACTGAGAGGGTGGAAACCACAAGACCACAGTCAGTGAGGATGTGGGCCGCGGTATGGCGGTGGACACTACGGTACTATGAACAGTGGGGGTGGGAGGCATGGTGAAACGATGAGAGGCAGTGGAGATAGCTACTGCTACACCACAGATAGTCTTAGAGAAACCCGCAGTAGCGCGGTGGGCAATGGTAGCGGTGAAGATATAATGAACATGAGCCACCGTGGTACCATGCGTGGTCAGACTAGAGGGTGCGACAATGTGGTGAACAAGGAAGCAATAGTGCAGACTCAATACAAAGAGCTCAAAGTGTCTGTATACGGTAATTGGCATGTGTAAACAGAGCTGCACAATATTTTGACAGCTGAAAGGACTCTAGAAGATTTCAAGCAAAGGTTATTGGTAGGTGGAAATTTTTTTAAAGCTAATGCAACCTACAAACATACAAAGAGGATGGCGAGTAAATGTCTTTAGAAATTGCAAATGAAGAAAATGACTTTGAACATGTAGAATCGTGAAATAGATTGTGTCAACAAACAAGAATACAGGCGGAGAGCCCTCCTTCTAGCGCCAAAATGTGAACCGCTTCAATTTTGGACCTGCACACAAACAACAAACAAAAACAACATTAGATGAAATGTGCAAGGTGAAATGAGGATTCCCCATGAAATTAGATTGCCACATTAATATAGGAAAAGAAATGAAGAACAATATAAATGGAAGTAAACAAATCCTATTTTAATGAACAACTATCAAGCCTGTGGGGGAATTGGTGTTGATTGGTATGTCGAAATCATCCCTTTCCCAATTCTTGTTTGTAAGCTTGATAATTGTTGATGGTGAGATTAGCTAGCTTGAATGGAATGAACAAGATTAGCTTTCAATTCAAGAGAGTAACCTTGCATGAAATCTATGGAATGAAGATGAATTTGAGTATAGTAAGTTTACTCAAAATTGTGTATTGTAGAATAAGGAGAAAAGTCTTTAATTTATAGATTTCCAAAATGGAAAAGAGATTGAAATAGAGCAATGTGGGATCATTCAACAACCAATGGCCAAGTGCCACTTTTCAAGATGTGAATGGTTGAAGATTGTGCACATTTTGGCCAAAGTGCCAATAAATGCAATTAGGTGGAATTTCAAATTTGAGAAATGACATGTGAGAGGGAAAAATGAATGAAATAAATGCCACTTGGCTCAATGCACAAGGACATGTAAGAGGAATGAATGCCTTGTTGGATGTACAAATCCACTTGGACTTTTTGAATTCAAATTTAAAGGAATATTCTCTTTTGATGCTATGTGAGAGAAAATAGATGAATTAATAAATCAAAGTAATTGATTTATTGTGCAAGTTGCATTCTCTAGAGAATGTGACATAGATTAAGATTAAATTAATCAAAGTTTAATTAATTTAATGAGGAATTTAGGAGATGCGACAATTTAGACTTAAACTGATGAATTAATTTAAATCAGAATTGAAAGGAATTGATTAATTAAATAAATGATTTTGATTTATTTAACTAAGTGGGAAAATGCTAGATTAAATCAAGTAAGATTTAATTTATTTAATTTGATAAGAGAACTTTAGAAACTTTAATCAAATAATATGATTTATTTAATTAAACAGAGACATAGGATTAATTAAATTAAATTGATTAATTTAATCAAAGAAGGAGAAAGACTTAATCAAATAAACAATGATTTATTAAATTAAGAGACAAAATATGATGATAAGATGAGAGTATGATTCAGGAAGAAATGTTGTTAATAATCAAGATCAAGTGTGTTGAACTGAATTTTCACATTTTTCATGTCTACAATAGCTAAGAGAGAGGTTAATGCCATCATAGTTTTTTTATAAACTTGCATTGAAAGATGTGCAAATGTGATGGCGAGCATAAATGAAAATATGAAGAAATTTGGAAAATCCTATGAATTCACTTGTCCAAAGTAGGTTATTTGGTGAGCACCAAATTTGGTGCTCTCTAAATGACACATGACATTTGGCGTGTGCCAAATTTGGTGAGCACCAAATTTGGTGAGCACCAAATTTGGTGTGTTCTGAATTCGACGAGTACCAAATTTGGCGTGTTCTGAATTTGGCAAGCACCAAATTTGGCATGTACCGAATTTGGTGAGGTTGAAATTTGGTGACAGTTGAATTTAGTGAGCGTCGAACTTGGTGTGTGCTGAATTTGGCAAGCGCCGAATTTGGTGAGTGTTAAATTTGGCGTGCGTCACTAAATTTGGCGAGCGTCGAATTTGGCGTGCACCAAATTTGGCATACACCGAATTCGGCAAGCATCGAATTTGGTGAGTTCCTTTTTTGGTGTGCACCGAATTTGGCGAACATCAAATTTGGCGTGCATCGAATTTGGTGAGCATCAAATTTGGTGTGTGCCGAATTTAGAGAGCATCAAATTTGGCATGTGCCGAATTTGGTGATGACTGAATATGGCGAGCACTGAATTTGGTGAGCACCGAATTTGGCATTTTCCAAATATGATGTGTCATTTTGAGCTCACCAAGTGACCTACTTTGAACAAAATCTAACTTTCCACTCTCTTTGGTTGACCACTTTGACAATGCTGAGAGTGCACAGTTTATGATTGTAGATGGATAGTTGAAGTTTTACCTTTCATATGCTCTCTGCTTCCTTACCCTAACTAGATAACTCTCTATCCCTCTAAAGTCTCTCTCTCTCACGTATCGCTCCCTCCTAGGCTACCTAGACTACTCTGTCTCACTCCAATCCCCTCTTAGGTCTCATTCCCTCCCACCCTACCTAAATAAGTATCACTACAACCCCCTTTCTCACACTCCCTCTCTCTCTCCCCCTCTGGTATTTTTGTCTCTCTCACTCGATCTCCCTCTCTTAGATTGTTATATTTCTCTTTGTATCTCTCTGTCAAGTATCTCCCTCCTACCCCATTTCCCTCTCTCAAGTCTCTCACTCACTCCCTCTATCTCTCTCTCGCTCCCTCCATCTCTCTTCCTCTCTCTCTGTCACTCTCTCTTAGGTATCTCCCTCCCACCTCTCTCTCTCTCACACATACTCTCCCCCTCTCTCTCTCCCACTCCCTCTCTCTCCCACTCCCTCTCTCTCTCTCTCTCACTCTCTCTCCCCCTCTCTCAGGTCTCAACCTCCCACCCCTTCTCCTTCTCTCTTTCTCTCAAGTCTCTCCCTCCTACCCCCCACTCTCTCTCTCATGTATCTCTACAAACCCCTCTCCTCTCTCTCTCACACCCTCTACCTCTCTCCCACTATGTCTCTCTCCCTCTCTCTTAGGTCTCTCCCTTCCACCCCCCATCTCTCTCTCTTAATTATATCCATCCTACCCCCTCTCCCTCTATCTCTTTATCAAGTCTCCTTGTCCTACCTCCTCTCCCTCTCACAACCACTCCCTCTATTTCTCTCCCACTCCCTCCCTCTACAAATCCCTCTATCTCTCTCCCTCTCTCTCTTAGGTCCCTCTCTCTCACACCCTTTATCTCTCTCCCACTCCCTCTCTCCCTCTCCCTCTCTCTCAACTCTCTCCCTCCCACCCCTCTCCATCCCTCTCTCTCTCAATTCTCTCTCTCTCAAGTCTCTCCCTCTCACAAGTCTCTCTTTGTCTCTCTCACTAACTCCCTCTATCTCTCTCCCACATCCTCTCTTTTCCTCACTCCCTCTTTGTTATGCATATCCTTCCCACTCCTTCTCTTTCTCTCTCTTAGGTATCTCCCCCCACTCCCCATCTCTCTCTCACTCCCTCCATCTCTCTCCCATCCCTTTATCTCACGAACTCCCTCTCCCTCCCACCCCCTCTCCCTCTCTCAAGTCTCTCTCTCTCTCTCTCACTCCCTATATCTCTCTCCCATACTTTTATCTCCCATCCCTCTCTCTCCTACTCTCTTATGTCTCTCCCTCCCACCCCCTATCTCCCACTTTGTATTCCTCGATCTCTCTCAGGTCTCTCCCTCCCACCCTCTCTCACACTCCCTCTCTCTCAAGTTTCTCCCTCTAATCTCATCTCCCTCCCTCTCTCTCTCAAGTCTCTCCCTCCTCCCTCTCTCTCCCTCTCTCTCTCTCCCCCTTACCCCCTCTCTCTCTCACTCCCTCTATCTCTTTGGATGTCTCTCTCTCTCCTTCTCTCTTAGATATCTCCCTCACACTCCTCCCTCTCTCTCTCTCTCACACACATAGACAAAGGTATATCTATCTCTCCCTCTCTCTCTCTCTCCCACTCCATCTCTCTCTCACTCCCTCTATCTCTTTGGATGTCTCTCTCTCTCTCTCTCTCTCTCTCTCTTCCTCTCTATTAGGTCTCTCCTATATCTTTCTCCCATCCCTCTATCTCCCACTCCCTCTCTCTCATACTCCCTCTCTCATACTCACTCTCTCCACTTTTATCTCAGGAACTCCCTCTCCCTCCCACCCCACTACAACAAATCCCTATGATTAGCTCCCTTTTTTGCTTCCACCCACATTTTTAATGTATTTTTCTCCATTTTTTTGAAAACGTCAGTGCTATTTTTTGGGATGGTTCTATTTTTGGTGTTTATTGCATTGATCATAATAAGTAGGCACTAAGTTAGGCACCAATTAGTGCCTAGTTTAGCATCGAGTTTAGCGTTGAGCTTAGCACTAACTATAGTGCCTAGTTTAGCGCCTCTTTTAGCATCTAGTTTAGCACCTCTTTTAGCATCTACTTTAGCACCTAGTTTAGCGTCTAATTTTGCATCTAGTTTAGCACAAATTTTTCAACAAGTTTTTCACTAGCATTAGCGCCTAATTTAACACCTACGTTAGAGCCTGCTTTAACACCTAATTGTTCTAATCTAGCAAGTATTAGGAGTTAAGGGATTAGGGGTGTTAGAAAAAATATCCTTCCCCAATATTCACTGACCTTTAATTTCTTTCCTACATTTCACTTGCATCAAAATATCCCTCAACCCTCAACCTTTAATCCTAAAACCTAAACCCCTATATCCTCTACCCTATACATTGGACCCTCAACCGCAATCCTTCAACCATATTCCCTCGAACCTATACTGTAAATACTCTACCCTCAACCCTTAACCATCAATCCTAAACCCTTAAACCCTAAATCCTAAACCCTTAAACCTTCTACCCTCAACCCTATACCCTCAACCCAATACCCTAAACCATCAACCCCATACAATCTTCAACCCTAACCAATTGCCTATTAGAAAGTGCATACTACACCAAGATGTTAGCTTCTCTATAATAATTCATAATTTCAAAGGAAGAAAAATTATGAAGAAGGGTGATCCCACAATACTAGTTTACAATTTTTCTTCAAACTCGACGATGAATTGATTTTTTCTAACTAAATATTCACTTTCGGGCACCTATAGCAGCTAAACCGTGAGGAATTTGAAGATGATGCAAACTAGTGTTTGTGACATTTTTTCTGTAGATTATAAATATATTGTTTTTCAATTTTTTTGGAATCAAATCACACTTATTTTCCATCTCCTTTGAAAACTAGTTTTTCTAGGTAAGCACCATTTTTAAGGAGTGATGCTCACCGTATACAACATAAATTTTTTTCCTTGGAGGATAAAATTCTAATTTTTTCGAATTTAGATTTGTAACTATGATATATAGAACTTTCATTTGGTTTCATAGTGTTTTATTGAATATTTTTTCCTTAATCAAGTTTCAAAGACAAACCAATTACAACTCAGACATAGGTGGATTGTATACAACATAATTTTTTTTGTATGTATCAAAATGCAACTTTGTTTTGTTGGATCAAGGATTTCAATATCTAGTGCACTAATATTTTTTAAAATTTGTTTTTGATAATTTGTTATTTTTCCACATGTGCAAAACAAAGAGCTTGATTTTCAGTGAAAAACCTACATTCACAAGAAATAAAAAATAAAATAATATTATATTTTTTGGGAAGCTTATAATAAGGATTACATACTTAAAAAAATAAAAAATAAATGAATTAATTTGATCCCCCAAAAGATAAATCAAAAGTGGTTTTTTATCAACATTTTGATAGGTGTAAAGGAGACTCCATTATAGGTGTGGTTTAAAACTAGCAGAGTTATGTCGAAGGGGGTTTGATCTAAGGTGATTTGATCAAACCCTCTTCAATTGGAATCCTTAAAATGGAAATTTTTAATGCTTAAATCATTATACTTTCTAAAAATATGTGATTTCAACAAAAATCAGAATCTCCTAGAAATTGTAAACCAACATTGTGGGATCACCCAAAAGAGACAATATATGTCCCAAAAAATAATTCAAGTGCTATTTTTTAGAAGCCTCCCTTGATAGGGAATTAACCACCATTGATGAATCACTTCAATGAGGATATTAATTTTTTTATTCTTCAAACCAATGTCTATTGTAAATATATTTCTATTGCAGCACTAAACTAACAATGTCAAAATTTCTAGGTGGGTTTGTAACTACTATTGGATGTGTCTTTTCACTGCCCAAGTGTCTTAATCCTTCCAAGCTACATCATACTAACAATGCCCCTTAAGATAGATAAGACCCAAAAAGTTCTAAAGTGATATTTTTGAATTTCTAGCCTCACATATGCTCTCTTATCATTGTATATGTGTATACAAGCATTATTCAAACACTAAAATAATCAAAGGATTTTACTAGCTATAAGATGGAAACTCATTATTTAGACACATTCTAACATTTTCTACATATTTATTATCACTCCTTGAGCTTCAAATAAATTGAGAAATCCTAAAACATATACCTTGATAGGTTTTCGTTGGTCTTATCTCTTTAGTTGAAAAGTGCATTCAAGGCTATATGCAATAGGATACTTCTTGAATATCTCTCTCTTGGCTTTTATAAATATATGGAGCAACTAAAACAAGACTTGAACTAAAGGCCATTAAGCTAAAAAGCTTTGAAATAACTAAACTAGAAAGCAAGAAATTACTAATCTAAAAATCATAACAACTAGACTAGAAAGCATCAAAATGATTAAACTAATAAGTGTATAAATTGTTGAAGCATAAAAAACAAGTAAAGAAACTATGAAACATTTAACCAATAAAAAATTAACAAACTTAACAACTAACAAAAAACAACCTATCAAATTGAAACTTAACAGTGAGGAAAGGTGCATCAGAGCTTTAATTAACAAACTTGAAAGGAAACTCAACTTCACACTTTATCATTTACAGAAAAAAAATAACAAAACTCTGAAAGTAAAATACTTTTCTATCTATTCCTACAATTCGTCGAGTGGCCAGCTCGCAGGTTCCTCTATATCTAACTCAAGTTACTTGATCTGGAAACTTCAGAATTACTTCATTAGAACAATTCCATTCTCAACACTTAGCAAAACGGAATAAGGTAAACAAGATTCACTTTTTTCATATTAAGAGAATAATATAGAAAACATAGCTTAGAGATTCATTACGATTGCATAACAATATTCTCTAGTTATTTTTTCATTTTGAAAATTACATACTTATACAAAAATTGTTTACTAGAATCCTAAAATTCAGTAGGTGGAAAGCACCACTGAAAAAGTCTTCAATTGATCCTTAACAAACTAAAAAATTTAAATCCATACATAAACATTAAACAGGCTCATAATGAACCATACACCTTTTTAACAAAAAAGTAGCTAAACAACTATAAAAACTTGATACATCGATTGCCTTAGAATTTAAATGCCTAAAATTTTGGAGTTTGTCTTCAACTTTATGGAATTAGCATCGAGTCTTTAGTGCTGAGTTGTTTACATTGAATTCTTTCCAATGGGGCATGATGACCGTTTTATTCATAAGAAACCTTTTTATTTCTGCAAAATCTAAACTATTAAGTCAACGCAGGTTAGTTAGCTCCGTGTAATTTTGAGAAATAAAGTTTATAAAATTTCCTCGAAAAGAGAGCACTTATTAATCCTAAAGATAACTAATTGGAAAAGTAGAGGGCTGGAAAAATATAGGGAAGGGTTTTTAGTCACTGTTATCGATGAGGTTATTTTTACCTCATCATTTCCTCCCCTTCCCAAGCCTAAGTAGGTCCTCTTGCTCTCTATTAAGGGCCATGTCCTAAATTCCCTCTATTCCCATTTTTCTCTTCACACTTGGCACTAAGATCATACTCATCATCTACCTCTCTGTCAAAGTCCTCGGGTTCTCTTAGAAAACCCCGATGTAGAGTAATCCTTGTTTTCCATTTTTCAAAATTGTCATCACTCTGATCTTTATTAACATATAAGGCATGGGGTGGTGAAAGTACCAAAGGAGGTTTGTACCTCATACCAATCTAATCAGTCTTCAACTATGCAAGGATATCAACTAGTGCCACAACTCTTCTATATGACCATTTGATATTAAGGGGTGATATTATCTCTCTTTTTGAGATACATAGGAAGAGGGGTATACCTTTCCTCGCACCCATGCAAGGATTTCCATATAATCTTTGGCCCATGTTCTTGGAAATGATCATAACACAATTGAAGATTGTTTTTATACTTAGTTTTTATGACCTCTTTTAGCTTAATGTTCAGAAATTGTGCCTTGAAGGAAAACTGTTTCCTGTGTGGATATCGCATTGTTGAAAAAAATGATCTCAACTGTACTTCCCCAAAAAAGAGATTAACATAAAAATCTGTACACTCTTCTACAAGTAAATTATGCACAAAGTATTCACATAGCATGTATTTCTATTCAAGAGTTGATTCAACAAGTTTTTTGAGAAATTCTTTATCATTAGGGTTATATGGCTGATTATTGTAAATTTGGAGCAGTTTCCATCTCATAATTTGTTCATTAAGAAACATGGCATATAACCTAGATGGTCTTCTACAAGTCAGCAATAACTCACCAATTTGGCAAGCATCCTATTTAGCCATGTAAACCATGTCAAATGATTCTTTTAACAACAACAACTCATTTTCCATTCGAGCATTATCCTTAGCCATTTCTCTAGTAAAAAGTAACACCTTTCCATCCATTTCATGAGAAATGGAGGTATTCTCACCTGAAACCACTCTGTTGCAATTGGCTCAGTTTGTATGTCTTTGGACTCCATGATAGGTTTAGTGTTGCTTTCCTATAGGTCTTGCTCCAATTCTATAATTTTACTTGTAGAAGCATTCAATTCACTTTTTTGTTTGTTTCTCTCTTCTTCAAAAGTAGAACATAATTGCATGAAATTATTTGTTAACTTCTTTATTTCTTCATCTTTCTCAGAAATATTAGACACATAATTTTTATTTTTTATCGTTTGCTTGCTGGATTTGAAATTGTAACTATTCAATCATTTCATCTCTCTATTCAACTTTCATTTTTAAGTTCACAATTTCTTGATCTCATTTCTCTATGATTGCACTATGTGCCTCTGTAGACATTGAAAGTTGGTATAGACTTGCAACACCATTTTTGAAATAATTCTCATATTCATGGTCATGATTAAATAATTTTAACTATTTAATTACTTTCCAAAGTCACCTATCTTCTATTAATTAAATAATTTTAATTATTTAATTAATTCATTATGACCTTTATTCAATCTTGATTAATTAAATAAATCTTATTTATTTAATTACATCACTAATTAATTAGTCCCCTTTCTAAATTAAATAATTTATTATTTAATTTATCCTTTATCACATTTCAAACTATAATTAAATATTCATTTCAAATTATTTAATTATTCAATAACCTTTTTGATAGTCAATTAAATAAATCTTTATTTATTTAATTATTGAATGTGAATTAAATAATCATTTAATTCATAAATATTATTATTCCTTTGATTAGATAATCACTTAAGTTATCTGATTATTCACTTACCACTTAAGTCGAGATGTAATTCATTAGTCAAATATCTCCTGATTCATTCCTAACAAATAGACCTTCTGCCTCAATCAGTCAATCTTATTCTTTTGCATGCAAATTATTATTAATTAAATAACTATATTTAATTAATTCATTCATTCATGCGTTCAAACACAATTTTTCTGCTTCATCTTTCACATGCAATTCTTATTCTTTTGAATTTCAAATAGTCTCAACATCAGCTTAAATTATTATTTAATTTAATCTTCATCATCCAAAATTTCTCACTTGCATTGTAACTGACACAAATATTCATCACATGGCATTCATCAATCTCGATCGTTGATCTCTCTTTCGAATCTAATCCGATCATGTGAAAACCAATTTTCTATAAATTGACTAACCTTCATCATTATTCCTGCTCCCAAAATCTTTATACTTTAGGAAGCTTAATTAATTTTCAATATTTTGCTAAGTCAATAGTCAATACACCATAATTGCATACTTAAGAAATTTGAGGGCAACTATCACACACACAACAAAATGGAGAAGTACAATCGAGGTCATTTGAAGGAATATTCAAATTTTTTGTGAGATTGTTCTGTTTGTATTGTTTATATTTCTTTGTTCTTTTTTGTTAAACATAGGATTAGATTAATGTTATTATACTGATTTTTTTGCTTAACTATCTTGTTTGAGTCTTATTTCTAGCGTTACGACCTCAAGTTCTTCCTATTGTTGATTTATTTTCTCTTTGTTTCTTTGTGATTGACTTTTTAACTCAACAATTTTTGCATTTAATTTTTCTAATTCCACTTTTCTTTGCTCAAACTCTTCATTTATAGTACTACTAGAAAAATACAAATTGGGGTTTTTTGTATTTACATCATCTTCAACACATAATACATTTTCTTGATCAAGCATATCAAATGAGATGGACTCAACAATTTTATCAACAAAAGAAGAAAATTTTCTTATAGTTTCATTGTCAAAGTTTGCAACATGGAATGACTATTCCCCTTCCTCTTCTTGCTTTTTTGGAGATGACAGAGTCTCTACTTCATCCCTAGGAAATTGATCAAGCTACTATTCACTTCCTTTCATTCCCTCATCACTAGGTGGGGTGTTAATATCTATAGTCTGGTCTGATGTCCTTGATTTTCTCTTTTTAGGGGCATTCAATACTTCAAGGGGCACATTTTCACTTGATTCAATAGATAATGTTGACGTAAGATATTGTAGGTAGCAACAGTCTCATGGGAAACTTATCTATTTGGGGACATGGTGTGCTAGCTAAGTGACCTCTGGGGGTTTTACCGAAGCCAACTCTTCCTTTTAGTGGGGAGGTAAAAGGTTAGGAAGATAACTGAGAATATTAAATCTAAGCTTAAGGCGATGTGCCAAATTATAAATGATATTACCTGAGCACAGTGCTGGACGCAAATGCTCGAACCACTGAATGTTGTTTATTTAGATAAATTTTCTTAAAAGCACTTTAAAACATAAGAACAAATTCTATCCGCATAGCATAATGTAGTATAACTTCGGCCAACATAGAGGAGTCAAAAACATGATCTGTATCTATTAAGCTATAAAATATTACAAAAGCTAAAGAAAAGACATTCATCTATTATAGGAAAATAGCATCATAGTTTAATAGTCTTATCAAATGCATGAAAAGAAGAAAGGTCGAATTCATTGGCACAGTATACAAAATTCAAGTTCAATAAAATATTATAGAGGTTGTTCCCAATGCTCGAGAATATTTTCTATCTATCTAATCAACAACCTAATAAAAGAGAAGTAGGGCCGCTTATATAGGCCAACCCACCGCCTGAGAACCATAGAGAAAGATGCCCTAATTAAACATTGATGCCTCAGATCCTCTCAAGTCACCACCAAATGAAAAGATCACCTAGCAGTGCACCAACAATGTCATCGTAGAGAAAAGAAGGCCATGTAGCAGCAGAAATGAGCGCGTGGCACCGAAGAAGAAAATGTGGCAGCAAGCGAGAAAAAAACTAGCACACGAGAATACACCACGCGTCGAGAAAACGGAGCCTAGAAAAAGAATGAGGGATGCCCCAGTGAAAAGATCCAAGAGGAAGCCATGTGGGCGAAGCCGAGCAAAGATAACTACTTAGTGGGCCCAGCTTGGAAGACAGCCAGAGAAATCCACGTGTCATGCACATGAAACTCAACAAAAGCGAAGCGATACAGAACAACAGGAATCTCCATTTGGAGGCCACGTGGCAAGCACCCAAAATTAAAGAGCGATAAAGGACAAGGCGAAGCCGCGAAGGAAAAATAACCGCGAAAGCTAGTGGTTCATAAAATAATGTTCACAATTTTCTTCGGTAAAACCCCCAAAGGTCACTTAGCTAGCACACCATGTCCCCAAATAGCTAAATTTCCCATGAGACTACTGCTACCTGCAATATCTTGCATCAAAAATTATTTTTCTAGCACACCCGGTGGGACGCGAACTAGCACATTCGCTTGATTATATAAGTGTGTATGAGCCATCGACCTGTTACTGGGTTGCAAATTGCAAGATTCCATCACTTACTCGTACCATCCTTAGTTTTCGTTCGCCCAAGAGGTCGCCAAGGTAGTCCTTCACCTCCCCCTTACCCTCCTTCTCCTCCATCTCCTGTACCTATGACTGCTAGAAATTATGTAGCCTGGGATGCTAGTTGTCCTTTGGTAGTGTCGATACCTCCCGCAACATGGGCTCCTATTCCATCGTCTTCTTCAAAAGCTATACCTAAGTTTTTCGGAGATGAATCAAAGACTCTGACGGAGCATCTACAAGATGTAGTAGATGTCTATGTGCATGGCGTTACTAATTAAAATGTAGCTCTAAGATTGCTCGTCGCCTTATTCTGAGGAAAGAATTTGAATTGGTATAGAACTCTTCTAGCTAACACTATTGCTACTTGGGACCATCTCGAAACCCTATTCTATGAACGTTTTTCAAATGCTGGCAATAGATCATCACTATATCATCAGCTAGCTGGCATAAAGCGAGCTCCTCATGAGGCTCTAGCTGATTTCAACGTTCGGTTTCATTCAACTTGGCAGAGAGTCCCTGTTGGTAGTCGTCTGCCTCCTGATTTGGCATTCATGTTCTACTTGAAGTCAATTAATGTCGATATTTCCATGATGCTTCAGGCTTTGGGAAAAAATACTCTTCCTGATGGTTATGGTTTGGATGTCACTACAGAAAATAACCTTATTACTATTGAAAAGTTGGCACCAAGACCCATCGTGCCATTATTCTCGAAAATCAACGTCGTGGAGGCTGAAGGAACTTCAACCGGTGCTCCTGCAACTCCTCCCCAGTCCATGTACATGTACCTGGGAATGAATCCGAGTGTAGCTCCAGTTCCTAACCCTTTAATGGCTGAGATGAATGAGATGAGAGAACAGATGCGAACTATGATGAATGAACTAACTACCATGAAGTGACATCAATATAACTATCAGAAGTTGGCTTACCAAAATTATCAAAGTGAAAAAGCTCCTTATCAGTGAAATTAGTTGCAAGATAGATCGTTGGGCAGCACTCAAGCTCAGTTAAATAATCAAGTTGCTCTAGTGACCCTACCGATGCAGACTGTCCACCCTAGTTCATGTAAGGAGCTAGTGGCAGGACAAAATAACTTATACGAAGACATTAATTCGTGGTGTTTTCCTTGCAATGATGCACACATGCCCCAAAATTGTTCGTGGGGAAATTTGCAATAGAAGATTGTGGAACAACGTAGCCAAGGCGACGTACTTGATCCCAACAACCAACCATATGCTTCTCAACAGATGGATAATGCAGTCCTCGCCGATCAAATGCAAAAAATGTCCATAGAGCAAGAGCTAGACATAGTTCTAGACCAAGCACTCTTTTCATAGATGGAAGGAGAAAAATCAATATTTTTGAGTGACATTCCCATGACTCAAGTGCCCTGAGTGCAATCTAACTACAACACGTGTTCAAAGTGTAGACTCATCAGAGAATTCACATCTCCGCCAACCAATGCTCCATCTCAGCCGATGCCTAGTCTGCCGACAGGCCTATCGTCAGTCCCACAACAGATTAACGTGGCTCCTCCCAACTCTCCGAATGCACCTCCTCTGAAGGAAAAGGCCCCTATGACAGTCCTGAATGTTGCCAAACAACCGAATATACTAGCCATGAAGCCTACACTAGCTGCAAGACCTAAGGAGCAAATGATTGTGACTCATCAGTCGTGAACACATTTCAATGTGGTGGAACAACTGAAGAATTCCTATGCCAATGTTTCTTTGTGGGATATCTTTGTGATTCCAGAGAAAAAGGTGCTATTATAGAAAGCATTGTTGGGAGAGGAAGATGAAAATATATCGAGACAACCTAGTGAAGAAAAGATATCCAAGTAAGACTTGGATAAAGTACTCACAAATGAACCAGAAGAAAAGCTCGAATTCAAAAAAAAGAGTAAGTGTAAACCTAATCCTTTCTTTCTAATGCTTATTATTGGCAACAAGATTTTACATAATTGTATGATCGACTTTGGTGCTAGCACCACAATCATGCCTAAGAAAGTAGTTGATGCTTTAGGGTTAAAATATGAGCCTCTAAACAAGGGGGTCATGCAGTTAAACGGAAATCAGGTTGATAATGTTGAGGTAATTAGGGGATTACCTATGACATTATTTGCATGCCCCAGTATCACTGTGAATCAAGATACTGTACTCATTTATGTCCCTCCTCTGTTCAGGATATGTTTATCCCATGAGTTCATGAAAAATGTTGGAGGATATCTAGCATTAGACTCGTCACATCTGATTTTGAGAACCAAACATGGAGCCAAGATGAAACTATTGTCGAAAACTTTGCATTCCGAACATGTTTCTGACGAGGCTTTGCTCGACTTTGAAGCAGCGCATACTTCCATTACCCCGAAGGAAAGGTTCAATGTTGAATTTTTGGAGGAAGAAGAGGCAACTAGCTCTCGGATGGAGAATGAAGAAGCTTTGTTGAATGCATTTATAGACACAGACCCTTTTGGAAATTACCATGCAACTGGCCTCAAAACCTATGTCATACATGAGGAAGGATAGATTATGCCCAAATTTACTAAAGAGTCTGGAGGCAAAACATCCTCGGAGTTATGGAATTTGCACTTTGATGGAGCGAGATGCAGAATTAGAGCTAGAGTAGGCATATGTTTGACATCCCCATCTAAAGAAAAGACCTTGAGGTCTTATCACTTCCAGCTCACATGCTCAAACAATGAAGCAGAGTATGAAGGTCTTGTCCATGGTTTGAGCCTTGCAAAATAAATTAGAGCAAAGAAAATAGCCGTGTTCGAAGATTCAAAGTTGGTGGTCAACCTAATTCGAGGGATTTCTGCTACAAAGAATGTCTGTATGTGATCCTACCGGCATAGAGTCTGGGATCTTAATGACAAATTTGAGGCATTTAATATTCAGGCTATATAGAGAGAGAAGAACTCTGAAGCCAACTAGATGGCGACTATCGGGGCTTAGTTTGAGCTAGCATCCGAGTTATTGAAAAATAAGCATGCGGTGAGAGTAATTGTAAGACTTGTTGTTCCAAACATCAATCAAGACTGGCAAGTGTTCAATAGCGATGCTCATACTGCATCATTTCTCTAGTCATCTGGGCAATTTGCAGATCAACTACAACCAAAGATCGCCGAAGCCTATGGGGATCAAGTTATCTAGTTGAAATCCAAAAAGCTTCTGAGAGGCCTGGTCACTCTAGAGAGCCTATTTGATTCCGATGATGTAAGGAGAGAGAAAATAAATCTTGTAGCTGACAAAGGTGACTATACCGATTTGCATATCAAAGAAGACAAAAAGTTGAATGTTGGGAAGGAAGTATCTCAGAAGAATAAAGACAGACTAAGGCATTTCTGTGAGGAATATCCAAGCATACTCTAAAATAGGGAACATATACATATGCCAAGATAGAGGCCTATGAAACCAAAGATTGAGACACTCATGTCACAAGGATTGAACAAGTTGATTGCATCCCAGATAGTGTTTCCAATCAAGCATAGCACTTGGGTATCTAACCTGGTGCCAGTCCGGAAGAAGAATGGTGATATACAACTATGTGTAGCCTTCTAAAACTTAAATAGGGCATCCTTGAAGGATCATTACCCCTTGCCTTCAATGGAGGTAATTCTACAAACCGTAGCTAGTTCTAAGATGTTTTCAATGTTGGATGGCTTTTCAGGCTACAATCAGATTCGGGTAAAACAAGAAGACAAACACAAAACAACATTCACCACAAAGTAGGGAACATATGCATATGCCAAGATGCCCTTTGGACTCTCAAATACCGGAGCCAACTTTCAAAGAGCCATGGATATTTCCTTTAAGGATTTAATACATAAGATTATACTTATCTATTTGGATGACTTGACAGTATTTTCCAAATCCGTCGATGATCAGTTCGATCATTTAGAGCTTGTCTTCTAGAAGTGCCAGGAATTCAGGATTTCTCTTAACCCAAAGAAATGTGTGTTTAGAGTTCCCTAGGGGAAGTTATTGGGATATGTTATCTCAAAAAAAGGTATTTCCATTCATCTTGAAAGAGTTGATGCTATCCGAGAGCTTCTATTACCTGTAAACAATTAGGGAGTGCAATCATTTCTAGGTAAGGTCAACTTCATTAGCCGATTCATTGCGGATTTTGCAGGGATCGTTCAGCCGATTACCTTGATGCTTAAAAAGGATCAGACTTTCAAATGGATGGCGGAGGCCAAAAAATATTTTGAGCTTATAAAGGAGGTTATTTCTTCTACCCCTGTATTGGTCAACCCGAACCTGTCTAAGGACTTTATTATGTATGTTTTTGGTGGTGGCAACAATATTGCCACTGTGCTTATGCAGAAGGATGATGAAAATAAAAAGGATTCTCTTGTCACTTTCTACTCGCACACCTTAAAGGAGTATGAGATGAAGTAAAAATTTGTCGAAAAGTAGGCCTTTTCTATTATGAAAGGGATTAAGAAGTTTCGGCACCTGATATCATACAATAAGGTGATTTTTTGTGTATCGCATCCTAGTGTGCGAGAATATATTATGGAAGGAGAAATCACTGAGAAAAGAGCTAACTAGATCACCAAGATCTTGGAATATGATATAGAGATCAAGACTGTCAAGACTGTTAAGGGAAAAGGACTGTGTGAGTATCTCGCCAAAAACAATGGACTGATGGCAGAACCCAAGGTCTCGGAACTTGCGTTACTAAATGAAGAAAGCTCCAAAGAATATTGGTTGGAGGATAGGATGAACTTCATGCAAAATGGAAGGTATCCAACCAATATCCCTTCCTTTAAGAGATGGTTCTATCGGTTGCAGAATAACAATTATGTTCTTTTAGAAGGGGTACTTTTCAAAAGAAATTTTAATGGTGTTTTGCTAAGATGTGTGAATGAGGAACAAGCCAAAAGAATATTGGATCAATATCATAGTGGCCCAGCTGGAGGACACTTTTATGCAAGAACTAATGCAATTAAAATTATATGTGTTGGTTATTTCTGGCCAACACTATTTAATAATTCATTTTCATTAGTAAAGTCTTGCAGTGAATGCTAGTTTTATGTTGGAAAAAGGAATAATGTTGCTATGCCACTGAGGTCCATAGTAGTAGAGGAAATTTTTTCTCAATGGGGTTTGGACTTCATTGGGATCATTAACCCTTTTTCATCAGTCAGACACAGGTGGATATTGATTGCAATTGATTATTTTACCAGATGAGCTGAGGTGGTGCCATTAAAGAATGCTACATAAATAGAAATTGTTAATTTCCTTGAGGAGCTAGTAGCCAGATTTGGCCTGCCTAAAATAATTATCTTCAATAATGCTAAGGCTTTGCTTGGCTCTAAGATGAGCCAGTTTGCATTAAAGTATGGAGTTTTCTTGGAAACCTCTTCTAGCTATTACCCTCAAGGGAATGGCCTAGTAGAATCCACAAATAAAAACCTAATCAAGTTAATCAAGAGGATAGGCTCATAACACAAAAGAGAATGGCATAAGAACCTCCAGGCAATGCTATGGGAAAACAACATCATGCCCAAGTAGATACTAAAAACATCTCCTTACGAGATGGTGTATGGGAAGGAGGCATTGTTGCCTATCGCCATGGAAATCCTTGCTCTCTAGTTGCTTAAATCTCTAGAAATTGAACCGAATGGAGCAATGGAGGTATGGTTTTCTTAGCTACTCGAAGTACAAGAAAAGAGAGAACATGCCCTTGAAGCAATGAACAACCGCCAGTAGGTGGTGAAAAAATTGTTCGATAAAAAGGCATCGGACCAGGAGCTACAATGCGGGGACTTGGTGCTCAAATTCAACGAGCATGGGGAAAAGCTTGACCAACACAAAAAGTTTGATAGTCTCTTGGGAAGGGCCTTCCAAAATTGTTCAATGTAAATAGTTTAATTCTTCCGAGTTAGAAGACATAGAGGGTAATGCCTTGGGTATTCGATTTAATGGAATACATCTTGAAAAATTTAATTAGCTCTGCTTAAGTAGTGGGTTTGTAAATTTTAAATATGTAATTATCTTTCCTGCTTTAAGTTTTTAGTTTTCTCAGTGCTTTTGAAAACAACAACAATGGTGCAAGAAATTGAAATACATTGTAAATGAGCCAATGTATATATATATAAGTATTATATTATTGCCGAAACATTTACATTACATATGATAGAGGCCAGTTGCCTTGTATCAATATATGCATACATCCGCTAAAGGATGAACAACTAGCAAAAAGGGAAAAAACAAAATTGGGGTTATTTTTCTTCTCATTTTCAACCAGAGGAAGGACAAGCAACACCAACAGCAGGTAGTGGCGCAAGGTGAGGAAACACCATCCTCTCAAAGTCCTCATACCACTACATATTTTGGAAGGGTTCAATGTGATGAATCCACATGAGGAAGTAGCAGCCGACATGAACCTTGGAGCGATGTTCTTTGTGCGTTTCGAGCTCAAAGCCGAACATAAAGGGCCTCATTGGCACATGTCCTCCATGCAGTAGCAACCAGTTGTGAACATAAGAAACCCCATGATTGAATTCAGCAGCCCACACGACATGCTCCAGGCTACCAAGGTAGCATCGAGGGAAGACTCACTTGGTGAACTTCAAAAATTTTAGTTTAGAAGCACTGATATCCACAAGTGAAGTGACAAAGTGGGAGAAAATACTAGTTGTTACCCTGTATTGCTCCTCATAATCTACACAATCTTTAACCAACACCCATTTGATTGCCTTTACGTATAACAGGTTTTTGATACCTGTCATATGCTTTAGGGGCCTACACCTAATTTTTCCTAGGAAAGCAGCTTGATTCTTTTTGCAGACTAATCTAATTGGTGTCTCCATTATTGCTTGCTACTCTAACTTGAAGAATGAAAATGCTAAGATAAAAGCACCTACTAAATGGAAATGCTAAAGGTAATTGTGATTAGCGAGGTTGCTAAGGGCCCTATTTATAAACTGGTCGGGGTTTTGGCCGATGAGGCAAGCTATGTTTTCATCAGAGGCAAATGGTGATATCAAGCCTTGATAATTAGTGTCGCAGCGTGTGAAGTGATGGGAATAATTAGGTATAGTTGCAACTTGCTCTGTTTGAGTCACCAAATTAAAGAAAGATTGGCCAAGTGTTAGCATGAAGAGCAACCATCCCGATTGAATCAATGTAAATCTCTTGAGCAAACCGTTGGGTGATGTGCCTAAGTATAATCAATAAATACAAAGGAACTTGTGAAAGATATGGCAAGGCTTTCTTGGTCCATTGTCCAAGAAAAATTAGGTGCCACCTCATACAAAGTCATATCCCTTAAATATGAAGAGTAATTTGGTAGGTTGGCGATCTCTTCGTACATATGAAAAGATGGTGATGCATGTAGCAAGTAAATGTGAAAGGCTGTCATGTACACTTGCTAAGCCGTTTTTCACAAAAATCAAAAAGCAGGTTGGGCATGCAAAACACATTTAGTGTGAGGATTTACCAAAAGATAAAAATGGCTATCATTTGCAAAGAGAGAAAGAGTTTTCCAAAAGCTAAGTCATTTGCAAAGGTCTACGAAAGTTCTTGCAAATACAAAGAAAATGGATGAGATTGCAGAAAGTTTGACACAAGCCTGAGCCCTAGAGAGTATAAATGCATAAAGATTGAAGGCACCCTATGTAGATATCTATCTCCAAGATTCTTATGCTACTCTAGGCATCCCAACAAAGCCATCCTAGCCCTTCACCAGTCAAGCGGACCATAAGACACTTGGCACGGTTCCTCCTAAAAACCAAACTCTAGTGTCGGAGGATTGGGATAATGTTTCGGATCCCGATTTATCTCAGAATCCCAAGAGCTTTAGGGAAGCTGCATGTGAGAGAATGAAGAAATTATTAGACCCTTTCTACAAACATCTATGGAACTGTGGGCTTCCCTAGTACATGGTTCCTTTGGTGCATTATTGCCTAGAAATTGTGGTAGCATAAGTGAAAAACTTCGAACCTCAGACTGGAGTAATAAGTGGCCCTACTTTTAGTGTAGTTATCAATCTCGAGGCCTTTCAGGATATGCTACGCGCCCCTTTCCCATTGACCCAAAATGTTGAATATTTTGACATGAAAAGGATCCGTGATAAGTGGGGAACGCTCTGAATGACACAACAGTTTTATCACATTGAGAATGCTCAGCCAACAGATGTCTCAGCACCTCATGGATTCCCAATTACTTTGGGTGCTTTAAAATTGAGGTCTTCTTCTGTCTGCTCTATGTTGGCACTGGTTTGCGGGCTAGATACAAACAAGCAGGTCTTCAAATTTCAGATGTGTCTTAGTTTTATGCTGAAGCAGAACAACATACCTCTGTTGATGGACTTCGCAAAGATAATTGTTGATGGGATGATACAACAACTGCAGGACTTCCAGGTCGATTCTAGATTCAGGTATTCTTCTTTCCTAGTCAATATAATATTGCATCAGAATACAAACTATTTCAAATGATTTATGTCTCTGGCTATTTTCGATGAGACTGGTGCAAGGAGGTTAGTTTCGACATGGACTCCCATCCTGTCAATTTTTTTTGATTATTATGCATTTTTGGATTTGATCTTAGCTTTGACTTTGCAGGGTTTGGATGGATCTGGGAGCAGCATGTCCACGCGTCTGTCACCAAGACAAAAATCATGGTTGGGAAACCTTTTGCCACCTTGCGATTAGTTCTTTGGAATAGACTTCACTATACTCTGCATGCGAGGTTTTACCCGGGAACCCTTCTGACTCCCACGCTTTTGTTCCGACAGAGTGTTGGCCCTGGAGGCATTAAGGCAACTATGTAATATTGAGAATGACTACTGGGGAGGAAGGAATTTAACTTCCTATTTGATACTAGCGGTCATGTTTGGTTTCATATCGTTGGTTAAGAAAAGGACTTCGAGGGTTAACACCTTAGAGGTTTTTTACTCAAAGTTGGGTCATCTTGGGCTGGTGGTTATCAATGACACATGGCAATAGAAACCCAAAAATAATCTATCAGAGGTTTGCATAAAAATACCACACCAGCCTCAACCATTCTAGGAGCCTCAGAGAAATGTTGAAGAGGGGAATTTTAAATTATATGTAGGCCTTGAATATTTTCCTTCAGAGGAGAATCAACCACCGTGGTTGAACTCTTACCACGTTGTGGGGAGGCCCAACCCAAATTAGAAGATGAGCCTATACCTGTGCAACCAATTGAATAAGCGCAAATGGAAGCTCGAAAGAATCAGGGACTTCTAGATATACAGGCAGGAAATAAAGACAACAAGTGGGATTTTCCAAGAGGTGGCCTTGGATGAAAAATTCGATGACATCTGGGTTCACGAGCACCCAGACAGTGAGAACTCTTTGAACCCTTTAGTTTCAGAGCAATACTATGAGAAGGGAGGAGCTGCCATAGAGCCTGGGGAAGAGGTAACCCAGAATGCCCCTATTGCAGAAAAAGATCCAACACATGAGGAAGATGTCAGTGGACAACCTGCATAGTAGGAGGATTCACCAGATGCACAAACGTCAGAGCCTTCCAACTCCTCTAAATCGACAAGGAAAAGACCAAGGAGTATCGGTCATAGGAGGAAGGTTATTGTGAACCTTGAGGAGTCTCCGAAGGTGAAGCGACCATGAATGAGAGAGTGCATTGGAGAAGAAGAGTCACTGCAGGAAGAAGTAGTTGTATCATCTACGGCTCTTCAAGAGCCTCAGAAAATATTCCCTCCCTTTTCTCTCTCTACTATGTCTTTGGTCTCCTCTTCATCTGCACCAATTTTTCCTCTTGCTGTTTACCCTGGGCAGTCCATTTCTTTCCCTCCTGGTTTTCCATTTTCATCCACTTCTTTTCATTCCTTACTTAGAATGCAATTCAGTGCCAGTCCTAAGCTTATGAGCCAACAGTTTTCATCCTCGAGGCTTGGACTATCAGATGGTGCTTCCCCTTCCTTTTCCCCTATCATGTTTTCAACATCTCTGAGTGCCCAGTATACCCCACCTTTTTCCCCGGCCATTATGACAATGCCCAAAAAATCCACGGACGTGCTCAGCACACTATCTTTCCCACTAGAAGTCCCTCGATAGTTTCCTTTTGATGGTGGGCTGGGTATCTCTTCCAAAGAATATTTCTTGTAGGTGGAGGCAAATAAGAGCGCCCAAGCTAGCTGAATACAAAATAGGAGACAAAAGGATGTGGTCAGGCAGGCAAAGCCTCTCTTACAAACCATTTTCAACGAGAGTTAGAATTAGTTGATGTTTGCAAATATCACTCCCAACATGATTAAACCGGTAGGAGAAATGTTGTTGAGTGATTACTCCATCAACGCCATAGGGCTAGACTTTTAGAAAGCTCATATGAAGGATAAGGTCAAGTTGATGGAGGAGACTTAGAAGATAGTGACCATCGATTACCTCAAGCTCAACCACCAAGCAAGGAAAAGAGAGGAGCAATTATCAGAGCTAAAGGGAAGGGTTGACATTTGGGTAAACAAGTATAAAGCCCAAGAAAATGAGATAGATCGCTTGCAAAAATAAAGGAGTGCTTTTGAAAGAAAAATGAAGGAGCTCCAGATTATGGGCACGAAGATTGTTTTGACCCTACAAAATGAGGTTGAATAGAGTTGGGTGAATGAAGAAAAGCTCTATGCTGACATACTACAGTTGAATGACGGAATGAAGTAGCTCCGACAGGACACAAGTGATAAAGTAAATGGGATGAATGCCGCTTTGGAGTCAAAAATTAAGAAGAGGAAGGAGGCCGAATTAGCCTTGGAAGAAAAGGAGAAGGAGATTTTCTCTCTAAGAAGCCAAGTGTCCTCATTGGAAGGAAGCTTATTGGAGCTATGGGTAGACCTAAGCAGCAAAATGGTGGAGTTGGATCTTTCAAGAGCTCAACCTCCTGCATCGCAGATGAGCTCATTGGAAATTACCAAGGAGTTATACGGATCATACTGGGATAAGGTCAAGGCATTATGCCTTACTTTTCAGCCCACCTTGAAGTTTATGGTGCAGGCAACCATCCTATGTGAAACAGTTAGTGAAACAATTCAGCAGGTGCAGAAGATAACTTTCGACAAAGTTTTGGAGGCTAGGATTTTATTGGGAAAGTTGTATACGACTTCCGATGAATCCCTGAGCGATGTAGGTATAGTGGATTGGACAATGGAGGCCATGGGAATAAAAATCCTCATTTCCATGCATGAGGCCATCCAACATGTGCTAGAGTGTAGGGGTAGATTGAACCAAATTACCAGTGACATGCGGGCAAAATTTTCCTGCTTAACTCAAAGAGGCCTCCCTTCGCCCTTCATCGCAGATCAGGTGGTAGTAGGTGTCGAGTAGATTGTTGCAATGATCGAGAAGAAGAAGAAGGATCATTTTGTCTTCCAATCTTTTGATCAGCCTCCGACCACTAAAAATATTGAAGGTATGGTGCATCATCTTGCACAACTCTTTTTCTAGCTTGAATTGGAGGCAAAAATATCCAGCGGATTGCCTTTTAAGGAAATCATCGATCTCAAGTTGGCACACAAAAATCTGTGAACACTCTCTGCACCATCAAATGGGGTCTGGCCCGGTCTGCAAGCTGCCCTCTCTAAGTTGTGAATGATAATGGGATGTTGAACCAAGGTTTCTGGGGTTCTTCATTCCACAAGCGAAATGTCCTTGTGAGTCACCAAACTATGAACATTATTTCATGAACCACTAGCTTTTGCAGTTATTTTTCCTTCACGGCTTCACCTTGTCCTTTATCACTCTTTACTTTTGGGTGCTTGCCACGTGGCCTCTAGATGAAGATTCCTGTTGTTCTGTATCACTTCGCTTTTGCCGAGTTCCATATGCATGACGCATGGCTTTCTTTGGCCGTCTTCAGAGTTGGGCCCACTAAGCAGTTATCTTCACTTGACATCGGCCACATGGCTTCCTCTCAAATATTTTCACTGGGGTGTCCCTCATTCTTTTGCTAGGCTTCATTTGCTCGACGTTTGGCATATTCTTGTGCGCTAATTTTCTAGGAGTTGCTGCTTGTGTCGATGTTTTCTCGCTTGCCACCATGTTTTCTTCTTCAGTGCCGCATGTTCATTTCTACTACTGCATGGCCTTGTTTTCACTGTGATGGCTTTGCTAGAGCACTGGTATACGATCTTTCCATTTGGTGGTGACTCGAGAGGATCTAAGGTGCCAATGTTTAATCAGGGCATACTTCTCTATGGTTCTCAGGCGGTGGGCTGGCCTATATAAGCGGCCCTACTTCTCTTTCATTACGTTGTTGATTAGATAGATAGAAAATCTCCTGAGTACTGGGAATAGCCTCTGTAATATTTTTATTGAACTTGAAGTTCACAGACTATGCTAATGAATTCGGCCTTTCTGCTTTTCATGCATTTGATAAGACTGTTAAACTGTGCTGTTATTTTCCTATAATATATGAATGCTTGTTCTTCAGCTTTTGTAATCTTTTATAGATTAATAGATAAAGACCATGTTTTTGACTCCTCTATGTTGGCCAAATTTATACTAGATTATGCTATGTGGATAGAAGTTGTTCTTATGTTTTAAAGTGCTTTTGAGAAAATTTATCTAAATAAACAACATTCGGTGGTTCGAGCCTTTGCATCCAGCATTGTGCTCAGGTAATATCATTTATGATTTGGCACATCACCTTTATCTTAGATTTAATATTCTTAGTTATCTTCCTAACCTTTTACCTCCCCACTAAAATGAAGAGCCAACTTCGGTAAAACCTCCGAAGGTCACTTAGCTAGCACACCATGTTCCCAAATAGCTAAGTTTCCCATGAGACTGCTACTACCTGCATTATCTTGCATCAACAGATAATAATTTTCTTCTTCATAGAGGAGGGGTTATCTGAGAGGTTCTTTTAGTCCGCTTCATCCTCTTGCGAGGAGGTCCCTCTTCTTCATAGTGTATAAGTTCTACATTTGATTGTTTTGTAATTTTTGACACATTAAGCAATATTTTCGGTGCATTGTCACTAGGAGAAATTGAGGCCTGATGAAGTTCAGAAGCATGAAGAGCTTCAAAGGATGGTTCCCCTATAGACTAAACCATTTGTTTTGATGACTCTCCTTCTTCACAATGTTTATCAGACTCCTCATTCTTAAATTTTTGAAGAAACTTTTGCCATTTCTCCTCTAGTTTCTTAGAGAAATTGTACTTTCAAATTAATTGAATTAGTTCATGATGCTTAAGTGGCCCATTACCAAACTTATACCTTTCTATCAATCCAATAATTTAATCACAAAAAAAATAGGGACATTAATCTTGAGAGTAGGGTCTTCACTGCCATGGCGCAAATGGGTCAATAACCGAAAAGGAGGCCCTACTACAGTAGTTATTTTCCCTTCACAAGTGAAGTACGTAATTATCCATGCTACGATGGTTCTCCATGGTTCAAGTATTGAAATTATTTGAAATCCCTTATTTTGTCCCCCAGTACTGATGGTTACTAAAGGTTGGCGCTCACCCTCCCTATGGAACAATTCTACCATCTTTTGATAGGTAATTTGTGTGGTCTCAATCAAATTAATACCCTTATTTTCTAAACCAGAGAGATAGGAGATAATCTTTGTACTCACCTTGAAACGCTTTCCTTGTACCATTGTTTTCCCATCTAAAAAGTTCTCTACAAATTGTTTCACCAGCTTCTCTTAATATGCCTAAAACGTTTTGATGAAATCAAGCCATTCGACTTCCTGAAACAGGCTCACAATATTGCCCAATGCAAGCCATTTTTATATCAAAGTTGGCTTAGAATTTTTCTTGGCTCCCCCCATTTTTCTATCCTTAATTTCTTTCCTCAAATTTTGTAGAAATGCTTAAAAAATACTTTGTGAAAGCCTTTGAATTGTAGGAGAAAAAGAATATGACTTTGACACAACTGATGGAGGGAAATAATTAATTCATCTTGCTTGAGTTATGCTATGTAATTATGGCAGTTATGCATGGGAAATTGAGAAAGTATAGTCGTACTTCATGTAATCACTCAATGGCTCAATTTACTAAATTAGGAGAGCAAAGGAATCATGCCAATTAATTAACCTTTATTTAAAATAATTACTAACTTTAAGTAAAAATGTACTTACCTTATGTCTCTTCATTAACTTGAATTTCACTCACCTTTGTTGACGTAATAGATTAGTTGTACAATTGGCAAGGGTGGCAGTGGCCTTTATGATGAGATGGATGGGTTGAAAAATTTATTATGATGAAAATATTGTCATAATCATTTTATTTATTATGAGAGGATTTGGCATTATCGAGTGAAGTGGAAATATACATGGATTATGAGGTAAATGAAAAAATTTAGGGAATGCACATGGGTAAAATTCAGAAAAATCAAAGCATTGAAATAGAAAGGGAATTTACAAAGTTTCAGAGCAACGGTGGAAGATGCGACCAAAAAGTGGAATAAGTTCTAGAGCATCAGTGGGGATACTATCAAAACGTACCAGCAAATTTTTTCAAAGCATTGAGTGGGGATGCTCTCGAAATGTGGAAGCAAAATTTTACAGAGCATCGATGGGGATGCTCATGAAACACAACAAAAAAAAGTTCCAGAGCATCATCAGAAGATGCATTCGGGTGACAAAAGGTTTCCAGAGCATCATTGAAAGATGCAGCTAGAGTAGCAACCAAAAGTTTTTGGAGCATTGTTGAAAGATGTAGCTGGAGTAGAAACCAAAAGTTTCCAGAGCATCGTCGAAAGATGCATTTGAAGTAGCAACCAAAATTTTCTGAAGCATTGTCGAAAGAGGTAGCCAACAAAGAAGAACAAAAAAGTTCTGGAGCATTGGTAAGGGATGCATCTAGAATGCAACAAGAAAATTTTTGGAGCATCATTGAAAGATGTAGTCAGATGAATAAAGGAAAATGTACAAATTGGATCTTGAATTTATAGAGCATCGAAGCGAGATGAACAAAATGTAGGAGCAACATGCGAGTTGTCACCATTGAGTCATGAAAGTATTGGAGCATAGGAGCAATAGAGTCAACAGGTTTTGGAGCATCACAACAACCACACAACAAGTTCTGGAGTATCTCAAAAAGATGCATCAGAATCTATTTTCAAGAAAAATGAAGTCATGCAAGAGAAAAATCGAAAATTAGCCATGTCTAAGAGATAAAGAAATTAAGAAGAAATTCTTTGAAAGGAAAATTATACACATGATTTTTAAAAATAAAATTAGGTAAACAAGATTAAAACTATTTTGACTCTGCAAAAGTAGAGTCGATGCATTAGATTTATCCCTGTCTCTACCATTTTTTGTAAATTCCTCTTTATTGATCAATTTATGGTAGATGCATAGTCGATGCCCATTGACTAGGTGGGTTTGGGTATCACCATCAATGGGTTTCAACTGGACTGACCCAGTTGAAAATACCTCAAAAATTTCATATGGCTCGAGCCAGTGAGTTATGAGTTTACCTTGGTTATCCTTGTATTTGGAGTCAAACAACATGGCCCAATCCCTATTATGGTACTCCCTCTTCTTAATATGTTTGTCATTCCAAACTTTATGTTGTTGTTGCACTAGTTCAATTTGATGGACAACCCCAAGTGAAGCTCATACAACTCACTAAGCTACAAGAATCTCTCTACTTGGGCACGTTTAAAATTGTTTCCCATCTCCATGGCTGTTCACAATGTTTGGAGTTCAAATTAAATGGGTGAGAGAGGCCTCTTCACAAACACTAGCTCATATGGACTAAAAATAGTAGTTGAATTTCATGTCATGTTATAAGCCTAGATGGCTTTAGGTAGTTTCTTAGCCCAATCTTTTCTTCCTGATGACACATTTTTTGTTAAGATATTTTTGAGCTCCCTATTAGTAACTTCCACCTGACTGTTTTCCTAAGGGTGATAGGGTGATGATTTCTTATGATTGACTTGGAAATGGTTGGTGAAAGCCAACATAACCTTGGACATGAATTGAGCACCCTAGTCTATAACAATTGTCCTAGGAGCTCCAAACTTGAGAAAAATATTATTGTAGAGGAAATCAGCCACCTGATCCTCCCTAGTAGCTCATAGAGATTGAACTTATACCCACTTAGTTAGATAATTGGTGCAAACAAAAATGTACTCCTTCCCTTGTGAGGTTGGATCTATTGGACCGATAAAGTCCAATCCCCATGTTTCAAATGGTTGAAGGACTACTTGGGGTTGAAGGGGAATTTCATTAGATTTTGTTGGTCTCCCTACCCTTTGACATTCATCACAATGGTGGACATATTTAAGGACATCCTTATGCATAGAGGGCTAGTAGTACCTTGCACCTAAGATCTTATGGGAGGTTCTCTTTGTAGAATAATGTCCTCTAGAAGGATCATCATGACAAGCCCTTAAGATGCTATAGGTTTCATCTGCCCTAACGCACCATCACAAAACCATATCAGGCTTGCATCTGAATAGGATCCCATTAATACATTTGAAAGGGATGCTCTTTCTTATAAGGCATCTCTTTTTCTTATTCATGAAAGAAGGTGGTACTTCTGAGGTGGCCAAATAATTGGCAATATCAACAAACTAGGGTGTTTTAGTAGAGATGGCAAATAGATTCTCATTTGGGAACTCATCCTGTATTGGAGCACATTCACCATTATCTTGTTTAATTCGTGATAAAAAATCTGCAACTACATTGAATTTCCCTGGCTTGTGAGCAGTTGTCATGTTGAATTATTGAAGTAGCATCAACCATCTAATTATCCTCCCATTCACTACAGGTTTTATCACAAGGTTTTTTATCGCTGAATGGTCTGTATACACTGTTACTTTATATCCTATAATGTAGTGATGAAATTTCTTAATTGCATGAATTACAACTAAGAATTCCTTCTTCATTGTTGTGTAATTTTTTTTAGTTGGAGTTAGATTCTTACTAATGAAGTATATAAAATACTTCCCACCATTCTCATCTTCTTTTCCTAAGATTTCTCCTATGGAATCATCAAATGCATCAACATAAATATGGAATGGTAAGTTCTAGTTAGGTCTACGAAGGACAGGGGCCAAGATAAGCTTCTCCTTGGTAATTTTGAATGATGATTGATAGTTAGGTGTCCAAGAAAACTCCACATTCTTTTGGAGAAGAGAAAACAAGGAGCTACAATTTAGATGAATTTTTCTATAAGCCTTCTGTAGTATCCAACATGCCCTAAGAAGCTTCTGACATCATTCTAGTTTTTTGGGGTGACCAGTTGTTGTATCACTTTGATTTTATTTCAATTGAATTTTATTCCATCAGTAGAGATGTGATGTCCCAACACAATTCCTTGTTCTACCATTATCAAAAATTTCTCATGTCTTAGGGATGAACGATGATCCTCACATCACTTCAACACTTTGTCTAGGATTTGAAGAGCTTCATCAAAATTTGAATTGTAGACAGTGAAGTCATCCATATACACCTCAATGAATTCATTTACCAACCTAGCAAATATAGCCAAGATGGATCTCTGGAACGTTACAGGAGCATTGCACATCCCAAAGGGAAGGACCCTATATGAAAATTTTCCCCATGGACATGCAAAGGTCATTTTGTCCTAGTCTTCTGCTACAACATGTATCTTGTTATACCCACTGAATCCATCCAAAAACGAGAAATATTTCCTCCCAACCAATTTATCCAAAACCTGGTCTACAAATGGTAGGGGAAAATAATCTCTATGGGTCGCCTTGTTAAGCTCCCTACATTCTATGCATACTCTCCACATTCCATTCTTTCTAGGAACCAAAACTAGTGGTGAAACCCACTTTCTATTGGAAATGGAATAAATAAATCCCACTTAGAGGAGCTTCTTAATCTTAGTTTTAACAATATCTTTCAAGGTAGGGTTGAGTGTTCTTTGTGGTTGGCGAATAGGTCGAACATTTTTAGTGTAGATATGATGAGTGCATACACTAGGGTGTATTCCCTTTATATCCATGTAGTCCCAAGAAAAGGCATTGGATCTATTTACTAGGACATCAAAGAGTTTATGTTCTTCTGGCGCGCTCAACCAACTGTTAATGTTTAGAGTTTTTCCTAGTATTAGCACAATGGATTTAACACTCATATGGTTGGATGTGACAGTATACATTGGTCTTGTTAAAGTGTTAAGGGGTAAACTATGAGGTATGGTCTTATGAAGTCTGGCAATATCTTCAAAGAGATATTCTATTTTTGGAATGATATTTGTCAGAGGATAAGATAGTCCCATGAAACTGGTACTATCAAATTTAGTATTTCCTATGTTGATGGGTTGTCCTAATATTTCTTCTACATCCAACATCTCCTCATCACTTGAATCCATGGTGAGATTTTCCATATTGTTTTTGAATTCATCTTCTAGTTCTTCACCATGTTGTTTGATGACTACCATGTCCAATGAAGCTAGATTTTCTTGTCCGTTGGGGCCTTCTGGTTCATCAACCCATAATTTATTAAATTTAGTAGGCTTGGTGAGGGGGGGTACAAGAATAAATATTTTCTATTCAAACCATGTGAAATGGTCATTCCTCCCTCCCTACAGTCAATTTTGGCTGCAACTATTGCTAGCCATGGTCTCCCTAGTATTAAAGGGTAACTATCTTTTGGTGTAAGAGACTGAATTACTTGAAAGTCCACAAGATATTCCCATCCATCGACTTTGACAAGAATATTAACAAGGACACCCTTGGGAATGACTATGGATTGATTTTACATCTTTAAGACTATGGTTGTAGGGCGTAAATCTATAAGCCCTAATTATCCCATTACATCAACAATCATTATGTTAATGGATGCTCCCAAGTTGACTAATGAATTATATATTGCCACTTCATTAATTGTGACTATTATCAGTAGAATACCTAGATCATCATATTTTAGAGTAGTAGAATTCCCAACCAAGAACTTAGCCAAATAACCATTTATGTGGATAGTGTTTATTTTCTTTGGTTTCCTTCCTAGGGTCTTGATACACAACTGTTTGATCAGTTGGTTTAGCTTTGGAATTTCCTTGATGACTTGTAGTAAAGGAACCTCAATTTGAAATTGTTTGATTTCTTGAATCAATGCAGTTTCAATGGAAAAGGACATTTCCAAAGAAACTTTCACCATGGTTAGTTTAAGATGCTCTAGAAAAGGCGCTTGTGTTTTGTTTTTGGTAGGTGATTCTTTCATAGTTTCAGCTGGGAGACTGACCCTCCCCTTCCTGAGGTAGGATGGAAGCTCCAGTTGGAGATGGGAGAAAATTTTTGTCTTGAGTAATTTCTAGAGCTGGTTCAATAGTTATGAGAGTTGTTTTTATGGGTTCAATAGATTCCATAAAATATATGGCGTTAAGGCCAACAACATTATCCTATTCGATAGAATACACTAGGGAATTCTGGCGGTTATTCTTTGGGTTTGAAACAGGTTATGTTGAAAATTGTGGTTAATTAACTTGCTCAGTTTGTTGAATATTCTGGGGAGGTGGCATAAGATTCTTCTGTTGATTGAGTCCTCTCTTGGGTCCAGTGTAAAACTAATTCTAGGGTTGGTTCCATTAAGGAGAAGAATTTTGAGGATACCATTGATGTTGAGGTTGATTGTGGCATTAAGAATTTCCACATGACTAATTTTCCCATTTAGGTGGTCCCCAAGGGTAAGTTCCCCAATTAGATGGCACTTGAGGTGGAACCCGAGGTGGAGCCAAAGGCCAAGGTGTTTCCCATTGATTATTATTCAACTTATTTTGTTGTCTCCAGGTAGGGTTTGAATTTTGGCCATAGGAAAAATCTCCCTTGATTCTCTGATTTACAAAGTTGACTTCTTCGTCCACCAAGGTTGTTATTTTCTTGGAGTTTTTTATGGCATTCAAAATCTCACACTAATCAGTGGGATGGTCCTTATCACAAAACCAAAAAAACAATAATTTTTTCAACTTTGTCGAGAGGACATTCGCTTAACAAATGTTTATTCTGGCACCTAGGGCAGTAGATGGATAAGGTCTCTAGATTTCATGTTTTATCCTATATTCCATCCAACATGGTGTTCAAATGAAAAAAAATGTAAGTCTTAAGGTTGTCTATCTCCTCACATGGTTTTTCTATCTCATTGGAACCTTTGAAAATGGTAGACTTCTGGATCCCTCCTCGAGTATAAGAGAATATTTGACATAGCTCAGTGATTTGACCAAGGTCCAGTTGAGACACATCCCATTTTCCCATTAAATCCAAGCTCCTTCAAGCATCATCATCAAGGCCTTTGAGAAATATGTTCTTTAAAATCTCAACACTTATGGATTCTTTGCCACATCATTTAGATAGGAAGAGGAATCTATCTAGGTAGTCTTCTAGGCTCTCATCTTTGTTCTGTCTTTGTTTGAACAAGTCTTCCTTCCTATCACTCACATGATAGTAGCTTTGATACTTATCCAAAAAATAGTTTCCATGTCATCCCAAGAGGTTATGGATCCCGAGACTAGCCCCATAAACCAACACATTACTGAGTCCTTTAGAGTCGGGGGAAAAACATTAAGTTTCTAGTTATCATTCTTGTAGTCATATGTTTGACACAAGACCTTAAACTCGAAGTGAAACTGGTTAGGGTCCTCAGAAGAAAAACCTCAGAAGGTTGTTAAGAAATTTGGTGATTTTTTTTCATGGTTATGTCATCATCTACATCAATAGTGATAGGATAAGTAAATGTTCGTGGTGGTGGAGGAGCGTCAGCATTGGCATCTCTATGGTTATGGTCACAGTCACCCATATTGTCGAAGGGAATTTGTTTCTCTTCAAACATTTTCTCAAATGGGCGAGGTTTAGGATTTTGGAGAGGAATATGCTCTTCTACAACTATATGTTCTCTTTCCGAAGTATACGAGAAGGTCTTAGGTTGATCTTGGTTGATCAATTCTTCAGAAAGTTCTTGAGCTGAGATTTCTTCTTCCCCACTCGTGGTTGGTACGTTTTTAGGGGGGGTTTTGGTATAAATATTTCATTGGGCCCTCTTTCACTGACCATGCAAAAAAGGAAGCCTAAGGACTATTTTTGTTTCCAAAAGAGTTATTCAGGGTATCTCCTACTAACACTTAGAAAAAGAAGTCTCCTTGACAATGATACCAAAAAGTGATAGGATGTCATTGGTCCTATCTCTTTAGTTGAAAAGTGCATTCAAATATCGACCGGGCAGTGTTGAAGGCTATATGCAATAGGATACTTCTTGACTATCTCTCTCTTGGATTTTCTAAATAGATGGAACAACTAAAACAAGACTTGAACTAAAGGCCATTAAACTAAAAAGATTTGAAATAACTAAACTTGAAAGTAGGAAATTACTAGTCTAAAAAGCATAACAAATAGACTAGAAAACATCAAAATGATTAAACTAATAAGTTTATAAATTGTTGAAGCAAAAAAATAGGTAAAGAAACTATGAAACATTTAACCAATAAAAAATTAACAAACATAACAGCTAACAAAAAAAAACCTATCAAATTGATACTTAATAGTGAGGAAAGGTGCACCAGAAATTTAATTAATAGACTTGAAAGGAAACTCGACTTCACACTTTATCATTTACAAAAAAGAAATAACAAAACTCTAAAAGTAAAATATTTATCTTTCTATTCCTAAAATCCCTCATGTGGCCAACTTGTGGGTTCCTCTATATCTAACTTAGATCACATGAACTGACAACTTCTAAATTACTTCATCAAAACAATTTCATTCTAAACACTTAGCAAAACGGAATAAGGTAAACAAGATTCTCTTTTTTCATATTAAGAGAGTAATACATAAAAGATAGCTTAGAGATTCATTATGATAGGATAACGGTATTGTCTAGTTATTTTTTCATTCTAAAAATTACATACTTATACAAAAATTATTTACCATAATCCTAAAACTCAGTAGGTAAAAAGCACCACTGAAAAAGTCTTCAACTAATCCTTAATAAACTAACAAACTTTAAATCCATACATAAACATTAAAAAAGCTCGTAATGAACCCTAAGTCTTTTTAACAGAAATCAACTTAACAACTATAAAAAATCGATACATCAACTGCCCTAGAATTTTGGCACCTAAACTTCCGGAGCCTGTCTTCAACTTTATGAAATTAGCATTGAGTCTTTAGTGTCAAGTCTTCTGCATTGAATTCTTTCCAGTTGGGCATGATCAATTTATTCATAGAAAACCTATTTATTTCTACAAAATCTAAACTGTTAAGTCAGCGTCGTTTAGTTACCTCCAAGTAATTTCAGGAAATAAAGTTTATTAAATTTCCTCAAAACAAGAGCACTTATTAATCCTAAAGATAACTAATTGGCAGAGTAGAGGGCTGGAAAAATATAGGGAAGGTTTTTTAGTCACTAATATCGATGAGGTTATTTTTACCTCATTATACCTTGCAAGGTATTACATGATTAATTGAGAAAGGAGGATATGGATATACATTGAAATAGAAAATAGTTAAATTGAGAGGAAACGAGAGATGAATCCTTAAATGTATAGGTTCTATCAAATAATCATATTTTTATCACTATCAACAATAAAAATAATATTAATTTTGTAGTTAGTGTTCTGATTAAGTGATAAAAATAGGTTTTGAAGGGACCTAAAACCCTTTATAGGAGATAAAACAAAATGGTGCTAAAAATATATACCATAGTGTACCAACAACAAACCAACTAAAAAGAAACTAAGGCAAAAAGAGTGTTGAACAAGAGAAACATTAGTGAACCAACAATATCACTCAACAGTGAAAAAACAACAAAACAATACAAGACCGTGTATAGACCAACAGAGAAAAAACAACAAAGCTACCACTAATTCATGTTGCTTAAGGTGCTGGCCACCTCAAGCTCCTAGATCTTGTGTAGGTGAATCATTTCCAACAACTCATTCTCAGCTTTGAAAGATATTTTCCAATCAACTTACCCTTTAGAGGTAGGGCCTTTAGTGTCATATTTGACACCCTTCTCTTTTCCTATAGCCATATGCTCCTTCTCCATAAGCTCAGAGAAGTATAGTTGGTCCTCTCTTAAATCACTGATCTTTTTAAATAGTACATTAAGGGAGTTCATGCTATTTTTCACTAAGATATGGCATGCTTGAAACAAATTTTTGATGTTTTCATTGGTTCCCACAACTATTTCTTCCAACCCATCCAAGTGTTCATCACACTGGGATTTGAAATCCTGTAGCAAACCTTCAATGTCCACAATCCTATCAATAAGAATGTCTGAAATAAAAAATTTCCACACATTCTTTAGGTTTTCCTTGAAACCCCTAATTTTAATATTCACTTTATTGAACTCCTACAGAGTCCACTTAGCTAGTTTAAAAGTACTCGTAGCCCCAACCCTAGCCATATCTAGCAACTAAAATATAGAGGGAGATTTATAATCTAACTAAGAAAAATCGTCAAAGAGGGGGTCTACCTTTAGGGGCTCCACCTTAGTGTTCATCCTCTCAAGGTCATCTTCACCTTGACCCTTAATATCAGGCTATATTGTATCATCAAGAATGTTTTGGGTCGAAGAGTCCTCAATATTCCTTGCATTATGCCTAGTAGCCATCTCCTAACCTAATACTTTGGCATCCTTCACCAGAACATTAGAGACCTGGTTCTTTAACTTAGAAATCCAAATGGATGATCTCCTTGGGTGGTCTTTAGCCTCCGAGCCGGGCATGTTCTCCTACAAACCCTCCTTACCACCAACATCAGTCTCACCCTGACCAACAACCAACACCACCTTCTTGGGAGAAGAATCTAGCGACCCCACCTCCGTATCCTTGCTATAGGAGAGAATGATATGCTTAGGCACATGAATACTTTTAGGACAACTCTTCTTCCTTTTTTGGAAGAGGTGGCCTCATGAGATTGAGGACCCACCTCATCCTCTTCATCACTTCTAGTATCCGAACTAGAGGAATCTGACCCCACTCAGAGTCTTTTCCTTACCCAAAATGGTAGGGATAAGGATGAGAGATTTGACATGCTCCATAATCAAAAGGATACGACCCTTGTGGAGGACCAAGGTCTTTATATTTTTTAAATGGACATAACCCTTGTGGAGGACCAAGGTCTTTCTATTTTTTAAATGGACATACACTGAAATTTCCATAAACAAAAGAAAGAAAAAAGGAAAAGTTACATACAACTCGTGCTTGAAGTGATTTAATAGAGTGAGGTGGTGTCCTAGAATTGTAGTAAACCTACCTTTCAGAGTCACTTATTGAATTATAACCTCAACCACCTCCACCCAATTTTTCTTAAGTGACTTGCACTCATATCCCCAACCCTCCATTTTCACAAACTTCTTCTGCTCATCATCCTTAAAGAATTGATCCATCACATCCTCATTAATTTTCTCATCCTTAAAAAACTTGCATCCTCCCATCTGCATCCCCCTCAAAATAGCAATCAACTCCTCATTCACCTCCACTTCCAAACCCTTGATTTGAAGCTTCCTATTATGCCATCAAGAAACGAATTTTGTCGACACGTTGAGATCATGCCCATGAAGACGTTTGAGGAACAATGTAAAGTTTCCATTGTGTAAAATATTCTATAGTTTTTCCTTTTTCATCAAGCCAACGCAAGCATGATTCTCTATTTTTCTTCTGTCACCACCCATTTTATCATACACTAGACAAAAAAACCCTTGCAGAAATTGTTAGGGAAAAATCCAACAATCTAGTAGAGACCCACAATATGTGTGAGTTAGACCAAAGTACAAAGGCTTAAAATCCTCCATTGCCAAAATTCATCCCTCTCCATCATTCCACATTAAACTCCTAGCTCTCTCGGGAATAATCATTCCCTCCTCCCATGTCTGGGGTTCATTTTTTCTAACAACCTCATTGGCAAAAAATCTGCCCGAGTTGCCCTCTCGGAAAATGTGTGACACATGAGTCTCATCAAACACACTTAACATCATTATGCAATATTTAATTAGATGCTCCAAATTCTAACTCAACACATAGTTTCCGCATAGGTAATTAACAATATCTAAGGAGTCACCTTCAACCCATAATTTGGAATACCCTTTGTCCATAGAAAATTTTATACTTGTATATGCAACTTCTGCCTCGGTTGTAGTTAGTGTTGAAAGAATTTTAAAAATTTATTGTCACTACTAACAATTAATATTAATCCTTATTATTCAAACCACTCAAATAATTTAAACCATTTAAGCCTTGAATACCTGCAAGATATATAGATCTCAATAAGGCCATGAAGGTATACATAATGCCTTGAAAATGTCATATAACGTTATAAGGTCTACAATGTCATATATGCATTTGACGAATGTCTAAATAAATTCCTATAAGAATACAATTATACACATTGATAAAATAAAAATAAATGCATATAAATCCATATAGGTATATACAATGATATACATTAGAATAAAAAATCTACATCTACATTTCATGAAGACATACAATAAATGTGAAAATATATGTAATTATGGAGTGCCATTAAATGATCAGTGATTGTTTCTCTATTAAGAATATGGAGAATCAATATCATAATTGGTAGCTCTCCTATTCCAATTAGACTTCCTAGGCTCAATAACTTTTTTAGCTTCACTAATTAATGAAATTAAACCATATATACAATAGTGTGGAAATCTTGAATAAAATGAAATAAGTAAATAATGTAACAACCCCCATGTTTGTATTTTGTTAGTTTTTCTTGATGGATTTCTATAATTGTATATTTTGTATTGGTACTTGTGAGATGTAATTTCGTGACTGTTATACTAGATTACATGTTTACATGCTTATATGTTGCTATGTTGTTATGTTGTTGACATGATTATTGCTTATGCTTGATTTCATATTTATATGGTTAGCTATTATGTTGGATTACATGTTTACATGCTTATATGTTTATATTTTTTTATGATTGCTTGTGTATGATTATGTATATGAAAAGGATGATGTCGTAACACTCTTCGACAAGCTTACGACATCATGACCCTTTTTCCCAAAGTTTGATGTTGCTTCAACTATATGATATATGTTATATGCATATGTACTTTGATGTATGATTGGAGTGATGTAGGTACTGAGTATTGACTCCACCTAGATTCACAAGCCTGGGCGTACTCTCATTCCCTAATGGTGGTTACTAGAGGTAGTCACAGACCAAACGTCCCCTACCCTAGCCCACTGTACCTCATGATGGTTTCCCACAAAAGGATATAGAAGTCATGGAAAATCCTAACCTAGGAATTGGACATTCCAATAGGTGACTAACATCTTCTTATGGTCGTTCATTTACATTGTCAAACCAGGGAGCGTATACTTGAAATGGAGCGGCACTGTATGTGCACTAAGAACCAATTTCAGCCACAATTTACTATAAATAAATGCTTGGAAGGAATTCTACTTATGCTGTAGGAACGTAATGTAAAGTCTTCTTAACTTAAGCATAACTTAATCAAAGCACAAATCATGAAAACTATTACTAAGGAACAAACTATGAACTGGTCTAATGCTATAGGAACAAACACAGGGATGGATTCCCGATGCTGTAGGAACAATATAAGATTGAGTTTGCACTGAAACCTTCAAGAATGAAATTCTAACTTATAATCAACATGAAATAAACAACTAATTACAAATACTCACTAAGTGGGCCCCCTTAGCAAGCATCAACCAGTTTATGCAAGAATTGAACTCAAAACTTCATCATCTTTTATTCATAAACTTGGAATCATATACATTGATCATTTTGCTTGTAAGAAAACTAACACAAGACTTTATTTCTCATTATAATACTAATCTTAATACACTTTGTTTTGTTGCTCTGTTCTGTTGCTCAGTCACGTAGGAGGAACACTTATTTATAGAAAAGAAACCAACTACCTAACTCTAACAGAGAAAGATGTGGACATAAATGCATCATGGAGCCGAGGAACAGACTTCTCATAAATGAAAGCATATCTGTTCAACTGATTCAGAGAGAATCTAGCATTCCAATCTTCCTAGATTAATGATCATTTAGATTTCCTCCCAACGACTAGGTCAGAGAGTCTTTGCTGGAACAACTTCCTCGATGTCATGCTGGAAATGGACTTTACTGCAGGGCCGAGATCTGCTACGCTTTGAATCATTCATGCCTCTTTCAACAACCTGTGATACACATGGAAAAAGAAGCGAAAGAAAGCATGCACACAATAACATGATACACATTCATTAATCACACATTAAATCCATTTCATTATCCAAAAACCACATGCATTATATCAGTCATTCAGGAGGTCAAACAGGGCAATTAATATAGACACACAGAGATGTTAAGCTGCAAGAACATAGGAATGTGTTGCTAGAGGATACTACCTGATTTTAGATAAAAAGTCTTTAATCAAAGAGTTTAAACAACCATCAACAAAAGAGTAAGGGTATTCAAAATACATCATAATATTCAAATTATGAGCATATTTCGAGCTCATCATTTCCCCCCTACTTATCCTAATGATGGTCCTCCAGCATTAAGCTTTCTAGTTGTTTCTCTGAAATCAGTAGGAGTAGCATGGCCCTGCAATGAAGTTCTGAATTTGTAGTAGAAACCTCTGAAACTTTGCCATCTCTCATACCTACTGGTTTCTGCATCCTCATTAACATTTGTAGCCGAATAAGGATAAAGTGGCCACATGAAAACTGGAGGTCAAAATGTTAATGGTAGCCATAACTCAAATCTTTCCTGGAGACCCAGTTGCATATACTTTTGTGTCCTTCTGATGGCTATTTTAAAGTTCAGAGGGCTATGAGGCTCATATTTCCTCAGACCAACAGTCAATTGTTCCCATCTTGTTTCAATTATGGAAGATGAAAGCTTCCAAAACAGATATGTTTGGTCTTTGAACTCACCTTACACCTGCATCCTTATATAAAATACTTTCATTCTTGTTGTAGGATCATGGAACCCATACACAACAGTAAGCCAAGTTCTCATAACTGTGTGGGGATTTGAGCTTTCAGGTCACAGTGGAATAGGTTCATTCCTTTCAGCCTCTTCATATGCTTCTAATTGTTTTCCATAGTTAGTTTCATTGGCCGCCCAAGACATGAGTGACCTCAGATGAATGTCACCAATGTAGAGAAGCGGATTCCATTATGTTTCAGAGGGAATTAGCAAACCATGCAGATGAAACTCACATAAAATTCCTTAGCTGTGTGAATGTCAGGGTCTAAATTTCTAGAAATTATCATCAATTGGAACCAAAGAAATTTCTCTTTAAGGCACATAGCATATACCCTAGGTGGTGGTCTACATTCCATAATTTTACTAGTTACCTTCATCATTTCATCCATTTTATCTTTCATTTCTTGAATTTCCTATTTTTGTCTTTCAATATCCTTTTTCAATTTCTTCTTTTCGTCTTCCCAAAGATTTTGTTGAAGGTTAGTTCTAGCTAAATGGTGGAAACTCAAAGTCTGAAATGTAATAGGCCTTCATGTAATCCTAAGATATTCCAAATATTCAATCAACAATGTCCTTTTATAAACAACTAATGCTCGACAAGTTTCAAAGGGTAATGGTGTTTCATTGGACACTTCAGATTGTTCAAGTTGTTCTTCCTCCTGCTACAGGATGGACTCCTATTGTTGTCCAGGAGGAGATTGTGTTTCTCCTGAAATTTTCCCAACTGCTTCAGCCAAGTCATCAAGACTTGGCATCCTCCTTATATTACCACTACCATGTTGTGCTTCCTCAACTTCCACTGTCTCAGTTTACAGTTCCCCAGGAATAACGAATGAACTTTGTGGAAAATTATCAAATACACTTTGAGAAACATCATGACTGAATTCTTCAGATTCCTTAGGAATGACTATAATTTCAGGTTGAACGGAGGTTGAGGTAACTTTACGCTGTTTCCTTGATGAAACTCTTTTTGGAAATGTAACAGCTGTAGGAGACTCTTTCGTAGCTTTCCTCTTTCTAACTTGCCTAGAGGATTCAGACTCAATAGGGGAAGGTGATAGTGAAACTGCGGTGGCAACATGCATTGCTGTAGGAGAAACTGCAATAGCTGAAGATGCTGCAGGAGAGAGCGGAGTAGAAAATTTTCACTTTTGAACATGAGGGCTTGATTCTGGGGTTTGTTTTGCCCTAGATGACTCTGCTACCTTTGTTTTCCATTTTTATTTTCTACCAACAGACCTGGTTTGTACTTGGGTAGAGGACTCTGATGTGGAGGCTGCAGGACTAGGTGCTGTAGGAGTAGATGATTATTTCTTAGCTTCCCTACTTGTATATTCTACTCTCTTTTTATTTTTCTTGCGCTATGCAAGGAGTGCTCTAAGAGGTTCTGGAGGTTGCAGACCCTTCTGGGCAACAAATTCTTGCCAAGAAATGGGTGATACATCCCTTAGGGAATGCTCAATCAAGAATTTAATGAGGGCATGATGGGTGATAGAGTTGTCCTTACCCCTCTGGGTTTCATGGGCACTACGTTCCAAAAATTTTAACAAAAAGTTTGGAACATTGACAGCTAAAATGTGCCTCATATGGCTCAATAGTTTGAAATGATAAGAATGCAAATAGGAAAAATGTCCCTCACAAGTCAAATACTTGATTATGAAGGTGGCATATTATGAGTATTGAGGAGGCAATGACACCCGTTTGCGTCCTTGTTTGGAAACCTCTAAGGGTCCATCTATTGGTATTGTGAATTCTGCCCTAGCAAAGACAACATGTCTTCTTGAAGGAAAGTTCTCTCCTACTACCGGAAGCCTAGTTACTTCAGCAATACACTCTTCTGTAGTGACTACTGTCAAACCCCACAGTGTAGCTTCTCCCCCTAAAAGAGTTCTCAAAAAGTCACCTGTAGCTTCCTCATTAAAGGAATCTATCCCCAAAAAATAATTTAGCCATCCTCAATTTCTGAATTCCTAAACCACTTGAGAATTTTACGTCAAGGCTTCATGAGCTACAGGCTCATGTCTCACTAACTGGCCACCCATATTCACAAATTATCCCTGTTGAGATTCCTGAAACTCAAACTTCTTCTGAAAATTTGAAAAAAAAAATTTCCGCCTTGCTTCTTTCTTTTCTCCTGTCACTTTTCTTTACTTTTCCAAAAATGATACAGAGGATAATTGCATGAAATGATTATTAAAAACTACTCAAATCAAGAAGTTAACTTGTTGATTAGGATAAAAGCACGCAGTCGTACTTGGTAAGTACAAGAAAATAAAATTGTCTTGACAGACGTGACATTGGCACAAGAAAAAAATTGAAAATTGAAATGGATTATCCCTACCCCCTACTTAAAATTTGGCATGTGTCCACACATGTGTGAAAGGATAGGAAAAAAAAAGCAATAATGACTGATAGATACATAGCAATTAATTAATAAATAAAATAAATAAACGATGTGACAATAAAGGATATCGCGTACCTTATAATAAGTGCTTATAGATGCTAGGAAAGATCACAACTTAGCTTGAAATGACGGCTGGAACAAAAACCATAAATGAAGGTGGTACGACATGATGGATTACATGGAAGAAGATGGAACAAATGATGGTGATGGATGGAAAACGGAGAAAGTGGCTTCCTTAAAAAGGAAACCTTTATTATGGGCATGCAACATAGTATTTTAAAGAGATGCTACAGGAAAAAGGCTAAAGCCTTTTGCTACAGGAAGATCAGTGGCTGCATTTGAAACCAACTGCTTCATAAATTCTTCTTTGGATGCTGGCTTATGATACAACCTAAGACAATGTCCATTAACCAGTAGCTTGAATCAAACATGATCTATTGTAGCCAACTAAACTAAACCATTATCAAACACATTTTCTATTTCATAAGGACCAAGCCATCTTGTGGTGATTTTACCTTGATTTTCCTTGTACCTGGAGTCATAGAGCAGTGCCTAATCACCGGTAGAGAATTGCTTAGTTCTAATATGGTGGTCATGCCATTTCTTTCTTTGCTGCTGGATAGCTTCAATATGCTATAGGGCAGCTTTCCTTATCTCATCTAATGCATTCAGCTACAGGAGGCATTCCTTTTGGACTTCTGAAAGAGCAATGTTAAGTTGAAGAGTAGTTCTTAAGGTCTTATGCTCAAACTCTATTGGCAACATAAAAGTTTTTCCATAGAGTAACTCAAAAGGGGTAAACCCTGTAGTTGTTTTCCATGTTGTCCTATAGGCCCAGACTACTTCAGGAAGGTGACTGCTCCAATCCTTCTTGTGTAACTATACTGTTTTAGTAAGGATTGCCTCTAATTCTTTGTTGGTAACCTCTGCCTGACCATTAGCTTGAGGGTGATAGGGGCTAGAATTTTTGTGCCTGATCTTGTAATCATTCATCAATGCAGTGATTAAGTTTGATGTAAACTAAGCTCCTTGATCAGTAACAAGTTCCCTTGGGACTCCAAACCGAGTAAAAATCTGCTCATATAGGAAATCATCAACTTTATTGTCAGAGGCATGTGTAATTGCTTTCAGTTCCACCCACTTGGTTAGATAATCAGTGCAAACCAAAATGTATGATTTCCCATTGGATGGAGGATCAATAGGTCCAAAAAAATCCATGCTCTACTTGTCAAAGGGACTGACTACCACTTGAGGATATAGAGGCATTTCATCAGACCTTGTTGGTCTCCCCATGCATTGACATCTGTCACATTTTCTGGTGTAGGCTGCAACATCCTTGTGTAGTGTGGGCCAATAGTACCCTGTAGCAAGCACTTTCATAGATGTTATCTTGGCTGCAAAGTGCCCACCACATGGTTCATCATGACAAGAATGCAAAATGTCATAGGTCTCATCCTCCCTAACACACCTTCTCATGACTTGGTCAAGTCCTGTATAAAATAAATAGTCTGCAATCCATGAAAAGTTAAAACTTTTCTCTATCACCAATTTCTTGTCCTTTGGTGAGAAGTGAGCTTGGATCTTGTTGGCTGCTAAATAATTTACAATATCTGCATACCATGGAGTTTGACCAACAATAGAAAACAAATGTTCATCAAAAAAGCTACTATCAATTACCTCAGGGGTGGCAGGTGCAGTTGTTCAAAGACTTGACAAGAAATCAACCATCACATTAGCCTGACCTGGCTTATCAATAATTGTGATATCAAATTCCTGCAACAATAGGAGCCATCTTGCTAATTTGCCAGATATGGCAGGCTTATTCATGAGGTACCTTATTGCTGCATGATCTATATGAACAAATATTTGGTAACCAACGACATAATGTCGAAACTTTTTCAGGGCATACTCAACTTCTAGCAATTCTTTCTCTGTGAAAGTATAGTTTAATTCAGGGCCTTGAAGGTTTTTGCTAATGAAATATATGGAATGCTCTATGGAATTCTCTTTATGTCCTAAAACTACCCCTATGACATAATCAGAAGCATCTGTGTGTATATGAAAGGGAAAACTCCACTTTGGTCCTTGAAGAACAGGTGCCTGAGTAAGTAAGTTCTTAAGATGTAGGAAAGATTTTTCACAGGCCTCAGTTTAGTTAAATTCAGAATCCTTAGTCAATAAGGCATATAATGGACTGACTATTTTGTTGAAATCTTTGATAAATCTTCTATAATATCCGGCATGTCCTAGGAAGCTTCTAACATCCTTTTGTTTCATAGGTGTTTGCAAAGTTAGAATGACTTGTATTTTTGCAGGATCAACTTGAATTCCTGCTTGAGAGATATGATGGCCTAAAACAATTCCTTCTTGCATCATCATAAAAAACTTCTCACTATTCAAAGACAAATTGTGCTCCTTACATATTTTCAACACTTTCTCCAAATTTTTTAATGCTTCTTCATAAGTAACTCCATAAGTGGTGAAGTCATCTATGTAGATCTCCATAAAATCATGAGAAATATCAGCAAAAATACTAATAACTGCCCTTTGAAATGTTGTAGGTGCATTACACAGGCCAAAAGGTAAGATAGAGTAGGAAAAAGTTCCCCATGGATAGGTATTCTAATTTGATTATACCCACTATATCCATCCAAAAAGGAGAAATACTTTTTACCAGATAATGAGTCTAGCACTTGGTCAACAAATGGTAGTGGAAAGTGATCCTTTTTAGTTGCTGTGTTTAAATTCCTATAGTCTACACAAACTCTCCATTTTCCACCTTTTTTAGGAACGATCACCAATGGAGATACCCATTGACTATCTGAAATGGGGTAGATAAAACCAACATCAAGAAATTTTTGGAGCTCATTTTTAACTATTTCCCTAAGTGCTGATTTATCCTTCTTTGAGGCTACCTAACATACGAGAAATCTTCCTTAATGTAGATCCTATGAGTACAGAGTTGAGGATCTATTCCCTTCATATCTCCATAGTCCCATGCAAAAGCTCTGGGTTGATTTTTCAACATTGTGACTATGGCAGTTTGTTGAGATTGAGACAACTTATTATTGATATTCAGACAATGGCCTGGAGACAATTATATTTGCTTGGTAAGATCATTCATGGAGGATACTGATAAAGGTGGTGTCTGTATTTCATGTGGAAGAAAATGTTGGTAAATTGTAGGAATTTTAGGTGGCAGGGTCTTAAGATTCAGTTGTTGTAGGAAGCACTGCTGAGGATAGCTATCTGGAACAAATGGGCTACTCATATCAGAGTTGGATTGCAAAATGTGTAAAAGCAGGCCATCCTCACTTTGAAGCTGGGAAAACGGATTAGTTTGCAGCATCATTAGCTGAGTCAATGAATTGACTTCTTCAGTTTCCTCTCCTAAATCTAGCCAAATTGGTTGAGACAAGTCTGGCTGAGGCTGGGCAGGTGGGTATAAAGCCAATTTTTTTGTTGACTGACCATCAGAAATTGTCATGTCTCTTGAATGACATCCTATAAAAAAATTAGTTGTGGCTAAGCATGGTCTACCTAGGATGATAGTATATCCTCCCAAATTTGTCTTAGTGGACAATATGGTGAAATCTGCTAGGTATTCCCAAAACTCAAGATTGACAATGATATCTTCTACCACGCCATCAGGTGTTAGTGTGGAACTATCAGCAAACTGCAGGATGGTAGGTGTAGACCTAATGGTTAGGATATTCAAATACTCCATAGTATACTTGGTCATTACATTGATGGCTACACCAAGGTCAATCAAAAAATTCTTTACTATTTGGCCATTAATATTTATTTGTACCACATGACTCCCAGGGTCAGCATATTTTGGAATGACTACCTTCCCTAACATAATATCTGCCAACTATCCTAGAACATGGATAGTTTGGGGATCCTTTTTATTTCTTCCAGGTTTCTTCAAATAGGCCTCCTTAATGGCTTTCCCATAAATTGGGACATCTTTAATGGCTTGAAAAAGGGGAATTTGAATGTGTACATTCTTTATCTGATCCAAAATATCAAAGACAGGCTCTTCCATAGACTTGGATGTAGTAACTTGCAATCTTTGAGGAAAAGGTGGTTTGGCTTGATGCTGCAGGACAAGCTCCTTAGAGACAATATCTGATATAGGTATATGCTCTACAAGATCAGTAAGTTGTTCAGAGGCAGAGTTTGGAATCTCAGTAATTACTAGCAGCTGTGGAGCAGGGAGAGTGGTTCTAGACCTGAGATGGATATCATTAATATTCAGGGTATAAGTTGGATACTAATTGGATTCTCCAAAATACATAATTTGTTGTTGCTGCTGCTTACTATTAGGATTTGGCAATGGTTGAGCAGGCATAGGCATTTATTCTTGAGGACCAATATTTGCTGCAGGTGTTGCAGGTGTTGCAGGAGGTGCAGGAGGTATTATGAGGGCTAGAGGTTGTGGCTGCTAAAGCTGTAGGAATCCAGGGGATTGGTTTTGCCATTGCTGAGAACCTCTCCATTGAGGATTCTGTTGCCAGTTACCTTGGGGTGGAGTCCATTATCTTTGTGGCTGCTGCCAACCTTCTTGAGGAGATTTCCATTGAGGACTCTAATAGTTAGGCCAATGTGGTTGAGAAGTATTTCAAGGTGGTGATGGGACATATGTAGGTTTCCATTAGTTATTGTAATTAGAATAAGGATTACCAAAAGTCAAAGGGTCTTGAAGCATACCTTGTCTTTGATCCCATGGGCGCCTTTGTGCAACAAAGAATACTTGGTCATCATCACTCTCTACTACCTTAAAATAAGTAGGTAATTGCTTAGCCTCTAGGTTAGCCACCATCTTACATCTGCAGTCACATTTCTTCTATCTGTAATGTGGACAAAACTCAACCAAGATTGCTTTAGCTTCCTCATGTTTCTTCTAAGCTTGCATAGTATCCAACTGTGTAGCCATGGTGTTTATGATATCCTGCTTGAAATCAGATAGAAAATTTGTGATCTCCATCCATGAAACTCCATTATTAGAAGACTTTCCCACTATGGCTTGATGACCTCTACTCTTCTTAACATTTGCTCGAGAGTAGTTGTGACATATGGTCTTAATATCATCCCAAGGCACTTGGGTTATATCTCCTCCTCCCATCAGATCCAGGGCATCTATACAGACATCATTGATTCCCCTTAGAAAAAGTAGTTTCTGAGATTCTTCATTGAGAGTATGGTCTGAATTATTTTTCAAGGAAAACAAGAACCTTGAGATATAGTCTTCCAGACTTTCTTCCTCCTTTTGCTGAATTCTGAATATATCATCGCCCTTACTACCACTCTTACAATATTCCTTGTATTTCTCAAGAAATTTTGTTTGCATGACTGCCCAACTATCAACAACATCCCTTCCCAAACTCATAAACCATCTAAGAGCTCCCTCCTTCATAGTAGTAGGAAACAACTTCAGATTGTGAGCATCTGAAGTGTAATCATAGCTGTGACAGAGGATGTCAAACTCAAACAAGAAAGTGTTTGGGTCCTTTGTAACTAGTCCATAGAACTTGGGAAGTAATGAAGAAAGAATATTTTTAAGGTTATCATTATCTTGCTGATTGATGATGGGGACTTCAAAAGCAGGAGGTCGATTAGGTGTATTACGTGCCATATTTGCTTGATAGAGTATCAAAGCAAATGGAGTTTTTTGAGGTTCTTCATCACCTAGGGAAAATGGGAATTCAACAAGCAGGTTTTTAGCAAATGGATTGATATCTTGGTCTCCTCCTTCCTCAAATAGATTATAAGCTAGTTCAAAATTGTTATCAATGAATGGAAGGTTAGGAAGGAATCTTCCTAGAGCATCTCTTCTTCTATGTATGCAACGAACTTAATTGAAAATTGAAGGAATTTGAAAATGCTTGAATAATCACACTAAACTACTACTAACAATGACTATGACAGGTTCTTAGCTTGACACCATGCCCGACAATGGTGCCAAAAATGATGGTTGCCCACAAAAGGACATAAAATTCATGGAAAATCCTAACCTGGGAATTGGACATTCCAATAGGTGACTAACATCTTCTTATGGTCGTTCATTTACATTGTCAAACCAGGGAATGTATACTTGAAATGGAGCAGCACTGTATGTGCACTAAGAACCAGTTTCAGCCACAATTTACTAGAAATAAATGCTTGGAAGGAATTCTACTTATGCTAAAGGAACATAATGTAAAGTCTTCTTAACTTAAGCATAACTTAATCAAAGCATAAATCATGACAACTATTACTAAGGAACAAACTATGAACTGGTCTTATGCTAAAGGAACAAACACAGGGATGGATTCCCGATGTTGTAGGAACAATATAAGACTGAGTTTGCACTGAAACCTTCAAGAATGAAATTCTAACTTATAATCAATAGGAAATAAACAACTCACTACAGATACTCACTAAGTGGCCCCCCTTAGCAAGCATCAACTAGTTTATGCAAGAATTGAATTCAAAACTTCATTAGCTTTTATTCATAAACTTGGAATCATATACATTGATCATTCTCCTTGTAAGAAAACTAACACAAGAATCTGTTTCTCATTATAATACTAATCTTAATACACTCTATTCTATTGCTCACTCATGTAGGAGGAACACTTATTTATAGAAAAGCAACTAACTACCTAACTCTAACAGAGAAAAACATGGACATAAATGTATTCTGGAGCCGAGGAACAAACTTCTCATAACTGAAAGCATGTCTGTTCAACTGATTCAGAGAGAATCTAGCATTCCACTCTTCCTAGATTAATGATCATTTAGATTTCCTCCCAATGACCCGGTCAAAGAGTTTTTGCTGGAACAACTTCCTCGATGTCGTGCTGGAAATGGACTTTACTGTAGGGCTGAGATCTGTTGCGCTTTGACTCATTCATGCCTCTTTCAACAACCTGTGATACACATGGTGACAAAAGCGAAAGAAAGCACACACACAATAACAAGATACACATTCATTAATCACACATTAAATCCATTTCATTATCCAAAAACCACATGTATTATATCAGTCATTCGGGAGATCAAACAGGGCAATTAATATAGACACACAAAGATGTTAAGCTGTAGAAACATAGGAATGTGTTGCTACAGGATACTTCCCGATTTTAGATAAAAAGTCTTTAATCAAATAGTTTAAACAACCATCAGCAAAAGAGTAAGGGTATTAAAAATACATCATAATATTCAAATTATTAGCATATTTCGAGCTCATCACCTTGTTAGTGCAGTGTTCCCATGTTGTTGTCTTACCGTCCGGTTACCTAACGGTAACACCTAGAGCACCATTCGGTCGTATGTGGGTTACCATTATGTCTTGTTGAGGTATTTTCCCTTGGTTTTCGTAATATTTTATGTGGATTTTCATATTTTTTTTTAGTGTTTTGACGTGGATTCATTGACGTTTTTACGTGGTTTTAAATATGGTATTTTATGGTGTTTTATTGATGGGAGATTTGGATTTCTATTTTCATGAGGTTTTAAATATGTTTTAAATGATTTTATTAATCCATTTTGCAAGCCCTTATAGTATTATTTTAATCCTATTTGGGAATCTTTGTGTATTTTAATGTTATATATGAAGTGATTTTAAATTAATTAATTTGGAGAGCTTTAATAGCTTGTTTTAAGCAAATGTTTTACCTCTTTTCTTGGGATTGTTTTGAGAGTATATAATTTGGAAAGAAGTTTTTTTTGAGGAGTGATCTTTTTGGAGGAAAATAAATTTTCTGTTTTGGATGGAGGAGGAACCTCACGATTTGGGCGACAGAGTTGGGGAGATTTGTGAGAGTTTTTCTGCGAAGAAATTTGTGATTATTCGATTGTTTAATTCAACATGCCATTTCTTCCTTGCTGTCCTATTTTGGAATCTGGTTGTGCCTTCCACATTGAGCATTCTTTCATTTATGTTTTGGGGTAGAATTGAGGTATTTTTCCTTGTTATTCTTGAATCTTTGTATGAATGGTGATCTGTCCATTCCCTTATGTTAGATTTATGCCTTAACCTCATTTTAGTTCTGGGTTGCTTTTATTTTGTGAATATTTGGAGGAACTCCTCTATTATATTTTTGTGAATATTTGGGGGTTGGATAATGGATGTTTTGGATTCTATTTTCTGCTTTGTAGTTTTTTTGTATGGCTGATTTTTGTGCATTCAATTAAATCTGAAATGGGTCAATGGAAAAATATGATTTTTGGACTCATTAATTTTCTGTCTCTTTTTTCCCAATTTGTTAAAACATATTTTTTGAATAGCACCTTATTCTTGGCCATAAATTTATAAACTAATAGTGTATTCCATGTAAAAATTCTCATATCTCAACTGGGTCTTTGTCATATTTGAATTTTGAGTACTTTCATTTTTTGATGTTTTTTCCTAGCTTGTTTAAACACATTTTTATTTGCTTCTCTTTAACAACCTATTAAAAACACAAAATAAAGGTATATTCCATGTAGAAATTCCCATATCTCAACTGGGTCTTTGTCAAATTTGAATTCTAGTCACTTTCTTTCTTTTTTTATGTTTTTTCTTGCCTAGCTTGCCAAAATGACGTTTTTTAGAGCAACACCTCGTTCTCGGTTCTAAAATAAAAAATAGAAGGTGGATTCCAACTAGAAACATCAAAACATGAACTATGTCAAGCTTAGAATTTTTATCTGGGCACTTTGAATTTTTTATGAAATTTTTATGCCTCTCTTTCATTATGGATTTTAGTTGTTCAATGTTTTTTACAACAATATTGGCTTGGTTGTTTTAAAAGGTTTCTATGATGGAAATTTGTGGCTTTTCCTCTATTTCATATTTTATTTGGAATCCTCATTTGGTTAAATGAGATGTGTTTGGGTCTAGGTAGTTAGAGTGGTCTTATAGAGTCACTCTTTACGAGCCCAGGCCTCACAAGTGGCTACCAAGGGAACTAGTAGCAGAGTTATAGTAAACAAGTGATAACTAAATAAAAACAATGAGGTAAAACATTGATAAGATAATGAGTCCTCGTGCATGGCCTTGAGCACTTGTAAAGGTTAAGGATGCACTCAAAAAGGCCTATCCATCTACGGGGCTTTGAGTTATCCATCTACACGGCATGGATTCGGGCATTATTGAGTCTCCTCGTCCATATGAGAGGTGTACTTGATTTTGTGTGGTGCCATACCTTCAAGTACACATGATGACAATCCACCTGATCTGCACTCTAGTACCTAACACCTTGGTAGTCATGATTAGTACTTGACATATTATTAGATGAGCATCTCTATGTTGTGAAATTGGCTTTATGTATTGTATTATGTGTTTGCTTCGTGATTGATGTGAGTGTTGGCCATACTTTACCCCTGTCCTGTTACTTCTTCTTGGGCCTTGTGACTACCTCCGAGCATAGTGGGGTGGTATCTTTTGAGTCCACATGGTTGGGAGGTGTTGCCACTGCCATTGGGGACCAGTGTATAGGTTATTGGAGCACCAGTTGGGGTTGTTCTCTCTCTTGTACTTATTTTATCAGATTGGTGTATCATGGTTATGTCATTGTACTCACATATTCCTTTATGTATAATGTAATCTTTTGAGAGAGGATGTAATCATATAAAATAATGAGAAGAAATGTGATGTTTAATATTTGGCTTATGGGTTTCAGTGTTGGTATCAGACTTGTTTGTTCTATGATGATCTTTATGGACCTTATTTCAAATAGTTTTCAAGAAAAGATCAGAGCTATGGCTATGTGTTTCCTTCTTATAGTAGGCTGCAAAAATTTTGACGCATTGGAGAATTTTTTTTGCTATCCTTTATTGTTGTTGTAGAAGTTTCGGTGCATTGAAGCTTTCTATTTGCTATCCTATGTTGCTACAGAAGTTCCGACACATCAAAGCTTTTTGTTTGTTGTCATGTGTTGCTACAAATTTTTTGACACATCAACACTTTTTGTTGTTGTCTTGTGTTGCTGCTATAGAAGTTGCGATGCATTAGAGCTTCCTATTTGTTGTCTTGTGTTGCTATTGGAAAATTTTCAACACATCGGAGCTTTCTATATGGTATTTTATGATGTTATAGTAGAAAGTTCTGGAGTAGGAAGATTCAAAGCGAATTTCTAGAGCTATCACATTTTCTCCTGTTCAGATATTCTCTGGAGGGTAAATCAGTCCTCTCCTTTAGGTTGTGCATTCGGCCATGCTTGGCCATGTATGTTGTCGTTATATCAATTTGGCAACTACTTTATGTGTATGCTTTCACTTCTTGTTCAATTTTTTTTCCTTGTCCCTTTTGGCTCTTATCCTTCGGGGGTTCATAGTGGGATGCTACAAATAATCACTTTCCATAAATGAGTGATCCTCTCCTCTTCATTTATCTAGATGGGCTAGGTTCACAAAGTGGAGTTGCCTCCTCTTATGGAAATAATGAATAAAAAAATAAAACTAAAAATAAATATCATTTATTTACACTAAGTGGTGTTAGATAAAATAAAAAATACATAATGTTATTTATATTACTAACTCATACCTATGTGAGAGCCTTAGGAGATAAAATTTCCATAGCAATTCTCATATTGTAGAAGAGTATGTGTTGATGTCATTAACTAAAAATATGAACATTATTTGACCAAAATATTCATAACATTATTTACATACATAATGAGTAAAAGTAATAAAACTCATCCTTCAATGAAATTTGATAACTAAGTAAGTACCACTAATGTTTCATAATATTAAAGGTCCAACATCCACTTCTTCATCATCAAATTATCATTTTAAGATTAGCATTGATAAATGATATAAATTTACATATAGTAATTTTTCCATTTTATTACAAATTGCATACATCTTGATTTGGCATGCCTAGATAAGCATATGATGAAGAGTTGGCATATGTAGGATGAATACTTTGACCTTATAATTTTATAATAAATATAATTTTTTATATTATTTTTTGTTTATAATTGATTAATATAGTTAATTATAAATTTTAATAGGAAATATACTAAATTGCATAAACTTATTGAAAATTACCAATTTTTTAATACTAAAATTTGCATCCAGTAACTCATTTCTCAAGACCATACTATCCAATATATAAGAATGATGCACTCCATGTTGTATAGCATAATCCTTAGACTATGGTGCATCTTCTTCAACATATGTACATATTTTATGACCATGTATGTTTTTTTCTAGATACTTCATCATAAAATTATTAGACCAATTATCACATATAAACCCACAAGAATGGTGAATGTGTCATGAATCCATAATGGAATTCCTAATTCGATGATTATTTTATGATGCAATTATGACATGTGGAATTAATATACCATTTTCATCCAATGAGCTCATCTTGGGATTTGGGTGTTTATTTTATAACTAGGTTTTTGGGTGCCACTTTTTTTGGTGGTTTTGTAATCGCTACTTATATTTATATGATGCCTGAGATTTAATTTTAAATAAATAAGTTTCTAGGTAATGATGTTACTATAATCACTATAAATATTTGGTTGGTGATACTTGTATAAACAAATTTCCCTTCAAGTTTATTATAAATATGTTTAGACTATTGAATAGTAAATGGGCTCTTTTGAGTGTGATTTTTTCTTGTAACACTTATGTTATGTGTTTGTTTATGGTTTATATGTCTTTTTCCTTTCTGTACATGTATATATATTAAATTTTTCACAATAATATCCGTTAAGATTAGTTTATAAAGAATTATTTTGTACCCTACTTTCTTTCATTTGGTAATATTCTTATCTACTTAAATTATAGGTTTTAGGTAGATAATTTTGTTTACTAATATTCATTTAAATATGATATTTCATAGAATGGTTTGATCTTATTATAGGAATAGATGACAATCACATCTAGGGTAGAAATGGAGAAGTTATTATGCAAAAACCTTAAGCTTTAGAAGCTTAATATGGAGTATATTATTGTGGATAGAGACATATGGGTTATAGTAACTAGATAAAACTTATTGGAATTTCATAATAAGGTAGAAAAAATGGAAAAATAAATATAAGAGTCTCATTAGACTCTATTTGGCTAATTCAATATTATTGAATGTACATGAAGAGACCATTGTAGCACTTATTTTAAAGAAATTGGGAGATACATATCAAGCTAAATCTATAGTTAATAAAATATTTCTAATAAACAAGTTATATAACATCAAAATGGAGAGTGGTGGTTCTATAGTTTAACACTTGAATTAATATTACTGAAGCATTTCAAAGTTTAGGCCTAAGAATCATCCCTTTTTAAACAAGGATTGCAAATAATTCTGAAAATTTAGAAGTCTTGGTCATTAACATTATTCTCTGCTACAATGTCATCTAGTGTATCATTGTCATTGTTCATATGTTCTTTCAAGTATTTAATATTATCATCATCCTCATCTTGACCTGCATCATCTTCATCATCATTGAAATTTGATTGTAGACCAATCTATATTGTTACTAGATGTATTTGGCTCATAATTTTCTATACCATCTATATTGTTTTCTTCCATAACATTGTCTAACTCTGGAGTGTTGTCTTCTTGTGCTTGAACATAACCATCTTGAACATCATCATGGATGCAAATTTCTTTGATGTTCTATAATCCCTCTCTCACATTTTTTTGGACACCTTTGGTTTGCTCAATATCCACTAATGCATCGTCAAACACATACCTTAATATTGGATCATAATATATGAAAAATATCCATTTCAGGTCCAAAATGTCTTCATAGAAAAATACTTGCACATGAATGATATACATATATTAGACGTATGTTATAAATTTTTTATTGATTAATAAACACATGTATATATCCACAATAAACTATGAATAATAGATTAATGATCACTACCGCTTCTTGTTTGAGTTAAAGAAACACTTGCTCACAATGAATTCCTAGAACATAAGGCTCCTTATCCTCCAATAGGAAGCATGCAGAATATATAGAAAACAATCCACTATGGGTATCATGTCTTCATGTCCTCTCAAATGATTCATACCATCTACACTTAAAAAAACAACATTTAAAAGAGCGTTAATCCAACTCAGTAACTTATTATATTTTCCCAACATATTGTAGATTCCCTTCAATTATATTCTTATCTTTTGAGCTTGATTGATTGGATTGCTTGAACTCAACCATGATGGCACAATGGAAGGATCATCTCTTTACATCTACACTTTCTACACGATAATATCGACCATATGCCCACATTGTTGGATGTTTCCTTGCCCATGAAAGACCATTTATTTCAGTGAGAAAAAATATAATGATGAATATTAAAATAGTTAATAGTGTCAAAACTATAAGGAAAATAAATTTTATAAAATTCCAACTGTACCTTTCTTTCACATCCTTTAGACATTTTGATTTCATCTTCTATTATGTTTGAATCTATACCTGCATCTTCTATTTGATTTTGAATTTGGTCAATAACCCATTCTAGTGTGCAATATTTTCCCCATTCCCCAAGCAGATCAATGGGAAATGGAGTATTCCTTGGGTCTGATCTCTTAAACAATCTCCTTGCTTCTAACACTTCTCTCTTTTTATCATATAGATCAATCCATTTGTTCATAAAATTCCATGTAGTATAGAATGAACTTGTTGAGTATAACACTTTCTTCTACACCTATTACCTGTCAACATGTTTATTTCAAACTGAAAATGTCATGTTTTTAATTTGACAAATAAATTACAGAGTAAATTAATGATTGCAAGAAAAACAACCACACTAATCATGAATTTACTTACTAATTTCTACTTGAACACCATTAGATTGTAGTTTTTCTCCATCAATAATATCTGATGCTCATTCTTCATCCTAGAAGCATGGCCCATCTTCAAAATCCTTACCAAGAAATTCACACAGGAATAAAAATGCTTCATTTAATACATACCCTTTAGCCATGCAACCCTCTGAATGTGCCTTTTGTCAGACATATATTTTTAGAGTTTTCATATACCTCTCAAAGAAAAAATCCACCTCATTGATATGACACCTGCCAATTCAATGTCATCGACTAGGTGTATAAGTAAATGGACTTGTAGGTCCATAAAACTTGTAGGGAGCTCCTTCTCAAATGCACATACAATTTTTGCAATTTCCTTCTTCCATTTTGGCACTTCACATTCGTGGATCTCCTTGGAGGTCACCCACCTAATATAAGAATAGTAAATTAGTATGTGTTGGTGTAAATAAAGTCTTGTACCTAGTTAGTTCATTACTAGGGGAATTATTTACATGTTAGTTAAGTTTACTTAGGTCATAGGAATAAATCTTTCTAGAAGGTGTTAGTTGACATTAGTTGTTATCTTATCTTTTGAAAACTACTACATGTGACCTAGGTAAGTGTGATTAGTTGTATCATGTCATATGATTAAGACACTTGTAATAATCCTATGAAATCTTGTATCTCGCCTTGACTATATAGCCAAGGGGCCTCTCTCATTTGAATAATCAATCACAATCATCTCATATCATTGAATCAATTGATGAGAATACAACTTATTGTCACATTCTATTCTCTCTTTTTGTGCTTTCCATTTGGTCACAAAATCTTGGCAACCATAGCCAATTCTAACATAGTATCGAAGTGGGTTGGGTGCCATTGGAGAGTCTTTTTTCTAAAGAGAGATACCAAATTTGGGGAGGTTCCATTTTTGGCTCTTTATTATAGGTTCAAATTGGAGCTTGTTGTGCAAATCTAAGCTCATCATTGCATCTAGAAGGTTCGAGAAAGTCATTTTTTCCTTTTGTTTAGTCCAAATTGGACATACAAGGCCAAATCTATGAGGGTTTCAAGATGAAGAGCAATTGCCAGATCAAGAAGGTAGCTGCATTTTTGAAGCATTTTGGGTCAAATCTAACCCTACCATTGATTCTAGAAGGGCCAAAAACCCGAAGATTGATTGCCAAATCATCCAAATCAGAGCAGTTGTCCGGTGAGGCAAAAACAATTTCCCAAGGAACCGTACGACCCCCCAGGTCATCATAATTATGCGGTACAATTTGTAGAAAAATATTATTTAATTTTCGTCGAATTTTTTTTGAATTTTTGTTTTTAAAAAATTCATTGGTATCAATTAAATATTTTCTACAAAATTTGTATTGAAAAATTTATGAAAAATTTTAAAATAGGGCAAGCGAGTGTATAGTCGTTGTAGATCTACATCTTTTGTACCTTGGGGTACCACAAGCTCCAACAGTGCCACCATGTGGTAGACTATGATTCACTACCACATGCCCCCTCCATATTCTATGGGAATTTCTTTTCAAAACCAACGAGAGTCCACATAAAACTAGTGTCCCATGTAGTCGGCAGTTCAATTCAAACGATGATTGAAAAGTTCCAACCAGCAACAAGAATCTCAAAATATTCCATCTAAGATTCCTTCTTGATTCCCCATCACCAAAAAAATTGAATATTCTGGCACATGAAGAATATTTTGACATTTGAAGGATATTCCAATAGGAGGGTGAGTTTTCTCATGACAGGCACCCAATTGCCAAATTTAAGCTCATTGAGTGCTAGCATCAACACCACATCATCGCTGACATCAACACCCTTAAATTTTTTTTTCCCCCCTCACAAATTGCATTTTTGATTTAATAGTTAAACTTTGAAGGCTCATATCTCGACCATACAACCTCATTTATCAATGATTTTTTCATTATTTGGGATAATTTTTCATAATCTTCACAGTGGTGCAATCAGTTTTTGGTTTTGAAGTCTGGATTTTCCATGATTTTCAGATTCTCACAGGTGTTGCTACTTTGTCCTTATTTTGGGAACTTCGAGAGCTCATATCTTGCTCCTACGGTAACATTTTTGGGTGAATTTTTTTTGAAAGTGCATGATTTTTCATGTAATTTCCAATGTTTTAATCAGATTTATCTCATGTACTATAAATTTTTCACTTTGAGCTTGAGGCCTATTTTGGCATCTAAATGTACCAAGATCAAAGACCACTTCACTATTTTTGGCGAGTGGCAATTGCAAACACACTAAATATAAAATGCCAAATAAGATATTTCTTGGAGGGGTTTCTTGATTGAGTGATTTAGGGGGGGGGGGGGGAATCATGTATTGGTTGGTTGCATTCTTTTTCTTGGTTTGTGTTCTTGTAATGGGGAAATCTCAAATTGAACTCCTAACTCCACATAATTATACTACATGGAGAAAATAAATATGGAACTATCTCATGATGAAAGGTCTAATAGGTCATCTAAAGGAAACCATTCAAAAACCTACTAATGCTAAAGAATTGGAAAAATGGGAGGTTGATCATGAGAAAACAATTGGATGCATATGTTCATTAGTCTCATTTGATTTACAATTTCATATTGAATCATGTAAAACACCAAAAGAGGCTTGGGAGACTTTTGAAAAATTGTATGTTAAAATAGATAAGATTAGGTGATATCAGATTGATAATGATTTGATGAATCTTGATCCTACAAGTTTTGACCACATCCAATATTACATCTCCAAAATCAAGCAATTAAGAACACAATTGAAAGAATGCAACATTGATAAAGAGGATTTACAGTTGATTCTGAATGTGTTATCAAGCTTGGTCCTGAGTATTCAGTGTTTGTTTCTGGCTTTCATACCCATCGAATTTCTATGGGAGCATCATATTTTGATCCTAAGTTTGATGACTTTGCAAATGCCCTAATCCAAGAGGAAGCTAAGTTAATGAATATGGGTCTAATCAAGTCTTCCAAGCCACATGCATTAATGGTCAGTAATTCTAAGGGACATAAAGAATTAGGGAGTCTTGATAAGAAGCAAAAGATGAAAAATAACAAGTCACATAAAGAATCAAAATCCACTCACTCAAAAGGAGAACCATCTAAGAAGGAGAGGCCTGCTTGTACATATTGCAAGAAGGATGGACATGAAGAACACTATTTTTATAAGAAGGATATTGATGAGTTGAAAAATATTCTCAAAAGGAATCACATTGATTTTCCTTCTAGAATGTCTTAATCACCTCCTTCTTCTTCAAAACATTCTAAAAAGGACAAAGGCCAAGCATCCACATTAGGATATAAAGGACAAGATATTTTTGCTTTTTGAGGTCTAGGATCAGGGAGATGGCTTCTAGATTTAGGAGCATCTTCATAGTCTATATTCTCTTCATTTCAACCTTGTACTATGTCTCCTATCTTGATTGTGTGTAATTGAGAAGGGATCTATTAGTTTTGGGGACAACACTTTCTAGGATGTCTTGTGTGTTCCTCATTTGACGAACAATCTTCTTTCCATTTATTAGATTACACATGGTGGATATGGGAGAATGTGGAGTTCACATTTAATTCAGTCATCATTCAAGACTTGGAGAGTAGAGAGATCATTGCTATTAGGGTGGTTGATCATTCATCTCGACTGTATACCTTTGCAATTTTTTCTTTTGATGATGACATTGTTCCTTCGGTTGTTGATCATGTGAACCATGATTTAGAGGAGACATTTGGCTTCTTGAACTTGGGAGTTCTCACATCAGATCTAGTACTTGATTCATGCATTTCATCTCCTCCATGTACTGTTGCAGTCGATGATGCTTGTGTTGCCACATTTTTGGTTCCTTGTGATTTAGTACAGTAGGACATACATAGTCTTCTAGATATGGTTACTTGTGATGGCATCTTGATAGGCATTTCAGACTGTTTATGGAGTCTCATATTGTAGATTTGGGAGACATCATTGATATCAATCATCTTCTCTTTGATGAAGATGCTCCTTCTCTAGTTGTTGTGAGGGAACACTTTGACCCTCTTGTTCATTCTCTACATGATAATTCTTTGCAGTTTGGTGTGAGTGTGGATACTTTTGGACAAAATTTGGTGGAGGATTCTTTGTATTTATAGGGGATATCTTTGTCTTTGGATTGTTCTCTACATTCATCTCTACTAGATTTTGGATTTTCCTCTTCAACAGTGTGGCCTAGAATTCCTTTTTGGAGTGTGTCAGCTTTCAACATTGACATGGACACACTTGAGCATGCTTTAGATACAATATCACATATCATCCATATTCCTAATATCCTACATACCATGTTGGTTTTGTTTCCTCCTAAGGGGAGGATAACAATACGAACCTTTAGTCAAAAAGTAAAATGCAATATTCTCTATGTCTCTCACACATGAACATTTCATATAACCACATACCTTGTAAATTTTGTAAATCAACTTATGGCATTCCTTAAGTCAACTATAAGACAATAATCCCCCTAATTGCAATGGTATGATATGCTATCAAACACATTTATGAAAATTTCATTAGTAATTTTTTCTCACACAACAAAATATCAAAATATATTTAGTACTTAATCAATGTTACCAGTAAATGTTAAATGGTGATATATAATACCTTCATTAAATTATGAAAATCACGTGTTTTAAATCCTATGATATTTCCATCAATTGTAAAAGCTTTAGCCAATGATGACCCATAGAAAATAGGTGTCCTTAGTGAATGGATGCCATTTTTTAGTTGGTCTAGCTCTTTTTGTTTTTCAAAATCCATGGAGCTTCTGCATATTTTTCATTTTTCTTTTTTGGCCATAAATGTTTTCTATCAATTTTGGTACGTGAGAGAGCAATATCTCTCCTCGAAGACAAGGTTTCCTCTTTTCCTGATATATGTCAAAATATAGAATTTGGGACATTTTTGAAGATGTGGATAAGATCTAATAGGTGAGATATTAATAGATCCTTCTAGTAAGGGAGCTCATAAAATATGGAAATCCTTTCCATTCCTTCTGGCATATTAACTACAACTTGTTCTAGTTTTTCAATTGAATCACCTCAATCAAAAAATTCCCCCAATCTTTCAATTCAGAATCTTCATACTTCTTAAGCCAATCACCTAGACCCATAATCATGGCACAACCTCTATTTTCAACTTTTCCATCAAATTGATTCTTTAGGTATTTCTAAACTTGTGATCTAGTGGTAGAAAAACCCTATTGTTTTTGTAAATAAATTTATGTAGATTTTTAGAATATTGCCCTTGAAATTATTTTGCACATCTTGGAAATGCAAATATCCCCTTTGTTTGAAGCCCTGCAATTCAATAAGTAATGGTAATAACATCAAAAAAATAGTATAATTAAACTAAGTATGAAAGTTGTAATGATAATAAATTATGAGTGTAAATACATAAATGTTTTATCTTACCAAAAAAAACACCAAACCCTAGTAAATCATGAATATTCCAACATAGCACACCATACAACATGAAGGACCTATTTGATGGAGGATGTGATATGTCATACATTCTTATGCCTTTCCATAGCAATTGCATCTCATCAATAAAAGGCGTAAGATAAACATCTATGTTTTTAACTTGATGTTTTCCTAGAACAATAAGAGTCAACATAAGGTGCTCATTTCTAACACTCATCCATGGGGGAATATTGTATACTATAATCTGACTAGCCAAACACTATAATTTGAGCTCAGTAAAGAGAATGGTCACACTCCATCAATTGCAAGACCAAACTTGATACTACAGGGTTCATCTTTAAATTTTCTTGGCCATTTTTCCTCTATGTGTTTCATTACTTTGGAGTCAGCTAGAACTCACATGAATCCATCTTTACTCCTTCTCTTTGCATGCTAGTCCATCAATTGTGCAAGTGACTTGCAATGAGACATTTTTTTAAGTCTATGTTTAATTGGCATGTGACATAAAACCTTCTTTGGAACTATAGGACCTTTTTACATCTGTACAATATCTCCTCTTTGCATATAGGGTATTCTACCTTGTTTTGATATTCATCTCTATATAAAATACTATCATTTTTACATGAATGAATTTACTTATATTCAATCCCTAACTCAACCAACAATAGATTCACCTCTTTACAAGTTGATGGAAACACATTCTCTTGAGGGAATATTTTAGTTTTTAGTGCCCTATAAAATTTCCAAAGATTAAATCAATTGAGTGTTTGACTTATG